>JBBMEG010017375.1:7299-28121 GCA_037832605.1 Cyclanthera cordifolia | reverse complement strand
AGTACAAGCATGAATATAATAATACAAGATGTAAAATGATGCATGAATAATGAAAATACCAGGGCCTCAATAGGGCATTGCAATTCAGAGTCTTCAATAGAAAATAGTGGTGACACGGGGGCTATCCCAATGGAATATGCCACTCCTAGGCTTTATTATAGAGTTTACACCTCCGAGGCTACCCTTGTAGGGCAATGCCACTCCCAGGCCTTCCTCATCTTTTGGCATATGTAATGCATATGTTTCAAATACATATCAATATGGATGAAGAATTTAACAGATGTATCACGACTACAAGCTAGCTTATCATGAATTAGTATCTTAGTTCAACAATACATTTATATAGTTCATATTATAGCAATATGATTAAGTAAATATCACAACAGACAGGGCAATCTATACAAATCAGCAAGTAGTTTACAACCAATTAATCCTACACATGCTTATAACTAGCCACAAGACCCCAAGTTAAGGATAATATCCCTTCCCTTGACCGAAAACCGCTAATTTGCCCTTAGAATGCTTGAACTGCGAGTTTTGAAGATTTCTCCAAGTTCAACTGGCCTTAATAGGGTTAACGAGTCAAAATTAGCACCTAAAACAATCAAAATCAGACTCAAAACATCGAAATTTCCCGAAAAACACTATCTAGAAATTTTTCGGCGACCGGCAGAGGTGCGTGGCCGGAATAGTGGCTGGCGGACGGCGGCGCAAGAGATCCACACGCGGGGGATCAGGCGGTTACAAAAACGGACGTGTGGCCCACTTAAAATTTTTGTGTCGATTTCTCTATCGTTATAGCTTTATTTTTACTATTTCAAATTTTTATAGTTTTTGGAAAATTTATAAAGGTTGTGCAAAAATTCATGTAACCAAATTTAGAAGTTGTATCTTGTTAATTACAACCATATATGCTTAGAGTAGGTCTTGGATTAATTTCAACACAATGAGTATATGAAATAATAATTCATTATAAAGATAGACTTCATTTTTATGATCACTTCAATTATATCAGCCAGTCACCTCGGTATTATATTCACCCTACAATTGTTGTTACCATAACTTCTGTACGTAGAGATACTCCTCGATTGTACATTCACATACATGTTTTCACTACTTGAATAACTCATCTCTCACTTAACGTAGTGCTTGCGCACAAGACACCCTAATCGTTCTACAACTAATCTTGACTTTGTAAGTTCTGCTCGACTCTCCACTCTTCCAACTACCATAGAGAAATAATTGGCTCATGTATGATATAATCGTTCCATTTGAAATTAGGCCATGCACCCTAATTCTACTAAATAGACGCTTTAGCAACAATCTTCCATCAGCCTACCAATACTGCGATCTAACTAGGGTAAAACTTCTAATCTTTACAATGTACTATCATTATATTCACTCAAATCTAAAATCACAAACACACCATATCACACCAAATAACATCACCACAACTAGTTCTCCTCCCACTAATCTTACACTTAAATGTATTACATAGTGAATATCTTCATCATACCTAATACTAATTATCCTCACACTTAAACATATTACCTTCCAACTTACATGAGTGAGCCATACTGAGTTAATAATATAAACTTAAACATATTAGAATTCAAAGTTTTACACCAAATTGGTGAGAGTTGAACAAGTTTTGTTTCTTTCAACTTCATCTTTCAACAAATGAGTCACACTTGATCATTTAGTAGGATAATCACATATTCATACTCAATCACGCTTTGACTCATAACACACCATTAAACACATGCGTTAACTTACACCACATACAATCGTGTATAACTTGGGTGCACTACTTCATCTTCAACAAACAAATAAGATTACACTCTTAAATGAGTGAACCAGAACTATAAACTCACCTCATACTCTCAAAAGAATGAAAAACAGCTAGCAACTCACCATGTATCCTCAAATGAGTGAAACTCAACTAGTAACTCACCAATGCATTCTTAATGACTAACAACTCCTCATTCACCCTCAAATGAGTGAAATATGACTAACAACTCACAATGCACTCTCAAATGAATAAAATATTGTTGACATCTCACATTGCATCCTTAAATAAGCGAAGCATCACCGACAACTCACAAATACACCCTCAAAGAAGTGAAACACCGTTAGCATTTGACAACTGCACTATTAAAGAAGTGAAATACTGTTAATAACTCACCCTACATTCTCAAAGAAGTGAAACACTACTGACAACTCTCCATGCACTCACAAATGAGTGAAGTGCCTATAGTAACACACACTACACTCTTACAAGAGTGAAATATTGCTAACAACTCCTACGTCTATCTAAGAAGCGAAAAACACCACTAACAACTCATGCATCCCTCTAAAATAGTTAAATACAACTAACAACTCACACTACTTTTCTGAACATTCATACGAAAGATAAGAATTGGAAAAGGAATACAGACATAGCTACTTACCTCTAAAGGTAGAAAGTACTCATCACCCAACACAGAGATTTGAGCTCCAAGAACCTGTAGATGATCCATCACCAGAAATGACACCATCGACATGAAACCAAAATAGAAAAAGAACGAAACAACATCGTTTTGTTTAAGTACAAGTCAACGACCACACGTAATTCCCAACAAAATCGTCTCGTTCCGAACCAAAATGAGAAAGCTCGAAATTGGTTAACTTTTAATCTTGACCTTTCTTTTGTTTAAGATCTTACAACTATTCTCCTTTAATAGTAACTTCCATCCTCAAAAGTTTCCACGACCGACTACAAATCTTATTGGTACAACCATGTCATGATCTTTCTTACGTTTACACGTTTTAGTTATTCACAGTAAAACTCACAAAGAGTAGATTGTATGTCATACTCATACGTAACAAACGTAGATTTCGAGCTGACCATACTACATACCACTCTTGAACATATCACTCAACTCAAAGATGTGTTAGTTCATTTAAGCCTAAACTTTATTCATTAACACACTTATAAAAGATTCACCGTAACTTTAGTTCCACAAGTAAACAATGGCTTTACATCACATCAAGTGTCTTTATGCACTTCATTACTTCAATAAATACTTATTATGAAATTCTTGTACACAACATATATTAATTCTTCAAACCACTTTCTAAAGTTATTATTTATTTCACCATATTATAGGCTTTAACTTTGGTATAACTTATTTCATACTTATACTGCCTTTAAATTTAATCGTATATATCAAACACTCGTATAGCCTTGCAACTTTTGTAGCAAGCCATTCACGACCCCTACAATCATCACACTAGTAAAAAAAGCAATTAAGATGTCATTTACCACTCTAATTAAAGTCAATATCCTGTTCCCTTCAATTGAACTACGAGTGACACAGATTATCCATCATATTTTGACTCAATGACCATGCAATACCTAGTTAGAAATATAACTTTTCCCTTCAACCAGTAATGTACATGGGTCATACATATAAAGAGCAAACATTTGGTAAGTGTACATACTCTCGTACGCACTCCTCGTACAATTGCTTTCACACACTCAAAATGTGCAAACGTCACTATATAGTCCCTTGGTACCGACACAGAGAATATATGAAATTCTCCTTCAACTTACTCATAACAACCACACAGTAAAACCTTAGAACACCTCATGCCACGCTCCAACTCACTACTCGAGTAAAAACTCAACATCCACCTACAAACTCCTCTCTAGAAATTAGATATGCTTTTAGACAACACTATTACTTCTCTGTCAATTTCACAAAACTATCATTTTGTACTCAAATCAATTTGGTCTCAAGGCATAACCAAGAGAAAAACTTAATAACGAAGAGAAAAACTTATCCACTACCTAGTAAGTATCTTCTACATCCTTCCCAATACAATGTGTTGTAGGCTAAAATATCTCGTAATACTCGGATAAAGCTGGAACCCCACCCGGGGGTCGTCCAAATGAAGGCCTCGACCCCTAGGGGTCAACGAAGTAAGTCCGACCTTTTTAGGGGTCGGCCCTTGCAGCTCGACCCTCTCGGGTCCGGTAAAAGAAGGTGAACACCCCCTAGGGGGAAAGCCGTGAAGGTCAAGACTCCCCTAGAGTCGACCGAGTCCAAGTAACGTTTAGGGACGCTGCACCCTATGTCGTCCTAGGGTTACAATGAGTAGGCCAGTCTGAGTGGATTGGTCGTGGAGGTTAGGTCTCTCCCCCAAGAGTCGACCTAGTCCAAAACTGACTTCTGGAGAGGACGATAGAGTAGGCCAGCTCGAGTGGGTTCGTCGTGGAGGTTAGGACTTTCCTTTGGATAAGTCGACCAAGTCCAACTAGCGCTTTGAGATGCTGCACCCGTAGCGTCATAGCGTTACAACGAGAGGGTTGCACCCCTAAGGGGTCGACCGTGGAGGTGAGGACCTGCAAAGGTTGATCGAGTCCAAGTAACTCCTGAGTCAAAGCCGTTCACCTCCAAAAGGTAACGATCAGGAGTTACGACGGTATTCATTCTTGGTTTAATGACGGACGTTTCCAACGACCGGCCATTAAGCCGCTCATAAGTGAGTTGCAGTGGTTACGAAACCGACTGCTATAAAAAGTCAGATATTTCTCCAATTCAAGGGAGGAGAATCATAAGTAAAACTACGCTAAGTATTCTTAAGTCGTTCTAAGTTCTAGAAGTCCTTTAAATTACTCTCATAAACTCCTACTGACTTAGGCATCGGAGGCTCTGTGGCTCACACCATACTGGCGTGTCCTAAATTATTTTTTTTACAAGCCTTTTGTACTCGGTTATACAAATCGTACTGTGAATATTAGTTGACCATTTTTTGGCATCATCACAATGCAAGGATAACAATGTGCCACATAGTACTGTAGTATGTGCCAAATCATTAACTTTTATATATTATTTTAATTTATTTTTTATATATCTGTATGGTAAATTATTGACCCCACATATATTGGAAAGTATGTACTATGTACTAACTATGAGATAGAAATTTTTTGCTAAATGACTAATGCCCTTTGGAGCGGGCACTATCACACATGGTGCGGTATAATGATTCTATACAACATTCTTATATGATTCCCAAAAATATGTCACATATAATTTCCTTCTTAATACAATCTACCACACTTATGTTATCTTATAAAAAAATGCAAATATTGACTTTGAGATCCTACTCAACTCATAATTTAAAGAATCTAAAAAAAAAAACTCACAATTTAACGAACACATATTCAAGTTAAAAAAAAAAAAAAAAACTTATTCTCTACCGTAATTTAACGGAAAATTACTCCAATAGTAACCTTTTATTTACTTAATTTAATTATATTATTTTTCCTAAAACTAATGTATACAGAGTAGATTTTCATTTATTTTTTAAAATTTTCAATTTTCCACTCTTTTCGACAAATAAATTGAAGATTGTCGGTTGATCGAATATATCTACGAATTGATTGAATCTATTAATTGAATTAATGATTCAAGACTATTAGCTTAACTAGAAGACTATGAGTTGAAACTAAACTATTGATTAAAGACATATTTGGCTATTATATAGAAAATATATATATATATATTTTTTTGTTATCCTCAAAAATCTCTTAGAGCATGTTTGGCTACTACGAGAAGGAAAAGGAACGGAAGAGAAGAGAAAAGAATGGATAAGTGAAGAAAAATAAATATAAATTAATGATTGATAGGATAAAAATTAATTTGCTCCAAACAAATCTTCAGTCCATTTTTTTTTTGTTTGAACCATTTTCATCACACCGATACTCTTAATTTAATGGAGGAAGGTAAGGCGCCCTAACAACTGTGGCGCTGAACAAGGGAGTTATTTCTTTTTACCTACCCATTACAGAGTCAAATTTACTGTATAATTATTTCACGGGAAAATTAATTAGGTCAAAATTGGATCCAAAAAGAGATGCCACGTGGGACGCTATAATTAATTCCTGAAAATAAAGCTGCAACTCGAGGTTCGTAGCGTAATATAGCCCTAGCTCGGCCAAAAAAATTACTAATGCAACCAGTTCAGTCAAAAGTAAAACGGTAAATTATAAACCAGAGAGAGGCGCGTGATGAAGAAACGCCAACCGGAAGAGAAACGAGGGCAAAACGGAGAATAAAAAAATGAGTAGGGGTAAAATCGTCATGTAGAGGTGGCGTGCAAACGTCATAAGCTAAGCCACGCTCTGTACTACAGTGCCCTTTTCCACTATACACACATTCATACAGAGCTCAGTAGAGCGCGCGAAGAACTCTCAAACACGAGCACGATTCTGTTTGTTTTTTCCTTTAATTCTTTTTAATTTTCTCTATTTTTTTTGGATTTCATCCGAATTCCCAGACTTCTTGTTTGTTTTCTTTGAAAATCGGAGTCGGAAAGAGGGAATTGAAGGGGTGAGAGGAAATGAGATTATTGATAATTTGATACTATAGACTTCTTGAGATTTGCGCCTATTTTCTTGAAGATCTTCAGCGAATCAGGCTGAATTAAAGCAAAGGCGGCTGCAATTTATGATGATTTTCGGCTAGAGGAAGAACAAGTCTCTATCTATTTCTTTATCTGCAATACCTATTGCCTACTACTACAACTACTCCTGCTACGGATTATTGTAAGTTTTTTGTTATTGTTTTTGTTTCTGACGATTCCATTTTGAACCGAACGAAATGATTCTATCCACTTTCCGATTTCCTCCTTCCTGACGCCATTTTTTCTGTGCAAATTCTCAGCAGAGGAAGTTTCCCTGTTTTTCCCACCATTTTTTGTAATGGCGATTTCTTTTGTGAATAATCTATCTGTTTTGCTATAATCGAGCGTCAGCAATGTCATCATAATGCCCTCGAAGTTAATGGATGGACGCGATATTCGAGAGCTTGGTCTAAACCCAGCATTTCTCTCGGGCTAATAATGCTTATTATGGTTCTCAGGTTGTTAACGTGCTATTGAAGAACGAAATCTCTGAAAATCCGCCGTTTCTGGTATAGGCTCGACCCTTCTTTCACTGTGAATTTGTTTCCGCCCATACAATGCTCGACCGAGTAAGGCTCTTATAAATTTTCTTGCAGTTCATGGCGTAAACGAATTTGCTGGTAAACAGAGTAATTGTTTGTCTCTGTTTTTTCCAATTTTATCATTGAAGATGAAGTTTATGAAGTTGGGATCGAAACCAGACGCTTTTATAGCTGATGGAAAAACTTCTCGGTGAGTACTTGCTTCAATTCTTCATTACATTTCTGCATTTTTATACCTCTTTTGTTCTTAGATTGTCGTAATGTCAAACTTAAGACCTCGAAGGTTTTTCTGTCTGCTTTCATTTAGCTTCACTCTCTTCTTCCCTTTACTACACATTTTTTTTTTTTTTTTTTTTTTTCTGATTAAAACTTGTGACCTCTATTCAGTTTTTTGGTTAACTAACATATTCTTTAGAGGATAAGAAATATCGGCGATAGTAGTTAGAAGATCAATTTGATAAAAATTCTTTTCGGGGTTTTCATTGTATTTGATTGACTCGATGCCATTGTTTAATTCTTTGAGCGAAGATGGAGGTAACTGCAATTCTTTTTCTCGACATCAGGTGGTGGTCCACTTTTGTGTTGTCGTTTTCTTGTTGGGTTATCCATAGAGCCCCTCTTTTCTCTTTCAACTTGGACATATTGTCAGCATTTGATTTCTTTCTTTGATCTATTTTCTTAGTCGTGGGTTCAAATGTTAGCAATCGACTCAGCAAGTAATCATTAATGTTTTTTTAGTTTAATTACAATGGTGGGTTTCGGTAATTCGAACGGTTTCTTGGTTATTGAATATTTATTTTGGTTAAACTATTGCTCTGGTTGGCAACAAGTGTTCATGGATAATCGTAAGTGTAATGTAATCATATGACCTCCTGCATGTGCACTCCTCCTTGTTGACCATTAATTTGTCAGGTGGTCAAGCAAAGATGAAGGTAGACTAATCGTTTGTCTGTTTGTTTTTGTTAGTATGTAATGATATTTGTATCCTTTTTCAACTGGTTTAAAGAAATTTATAATTAGTTCACTCCATGCTTGCTTTTCATTTTTTAGTATTTGAGGATAATTTGAGCGTTCAAGCAGTGGTACCCAATGTTCTTTTCAGTCCCATGTCATTTTCTTGTCATATGACTGTCTTGGCATCGATGAAAAAGGCTTTACCAATGCATGCACTCTATTTGCTTGTGCAGCAAATCCTTGTTTTTTTATACCCTTGCATTGTCTTGTATTTTATACTCTTTCAATCTACATCAAGATCTGCGATGCAATATTACTAATTAGTCCTTTGAACGCTCAATGTTGGCGAAATTAGCAGGCATTAACAAATTGATTGATATGATATCAGTAATTGCACCGTACATTTTTTGTTGGAAGAGTTCTCATCTGTTCATTGGTTGTGTTGATAAAAGGTGCCCTTGGAGAAGAGGAATGAGAAGTAGGGCGAGAATAGGAAAGAGAATGATTGTTTGTGTTTGAGGTAAATAGAATGATAACGAAAAAAAAAAGAAGAGAATGAGCATGATGAGAGTGATAAAATAGTCATGAGGATAAAGATTGTTATGGGAAGAGTATAAAAAGTAGTTAGGAAGAAAATAAAAAAAAAGGTGATTTTGGAAAAAGGTGATTATGGAGGAAATGACCATAATATCGTCAATCATCTATATTCTCATTTTTTTCATTTGTTTTTGGTGGTCCAAACATACTCAAAGTATTGTAGCTACCAAGTCTTGCTATTTTATCATTTTGATATTCAATTAATTTTTTTTGGCTAATGCTAACCACCACGGTATTATTAGTGTTTTAAAAAGCCAGACGCCCTAAGGTGCACTGGCCCTCTAGAGCCTGAGGCGCAAGGCACACCAAAAGGCGTGAACTTTTTCACCTAAGGCACACTATAAAAAAATGAAGTTTTTAAGTTTTTAACCAAGAATGATATATAAAACACGTTAAGATCAACTATTAACCTTCATTTCATGGAAATAAATGAAGTTTAACTAAGAATAATATATGAAATACATAAAATTCAATTATGAACTTTCATTTTCATGGGATGAAATGACATTTTAATTAAGAATTATCTTAAAATACATAAAATTCAATTATTAACTTTCATTTACATGGAAAGAAATGAAGTTTTAATTAAGAATAATATACAAAATATACATAAGTGATTCAAAATATTTCAATACCTTAAAGAACTTATCACGCGCTTTGAATATATGTACAACCAAAGCCTACAGAGAGACAAAACACAAATATTGTAGATAAAAGAGTAAAAAAAGAACAAGAAAACACAAAAGCCCACAAGGCTTGCGCCTAGGCACACCTTAGGGCTTTAAGAAAGGTGCCAAAAGGCGCCTGCCTTATTAACCACGCCTTGCCTTGTGAAATGTGCCTTAAGCCTAGTCGCACGCTTGAGTGGGCCTTTTAAAACACTAGGTATCATCAATCGTTCAAAATTATATTTTGCGTTTCTGATTTATCTTTATATTATGTCATGATGTTCAGGTATGTTTCATCTGAATTGCCAACGGACGTTACTATTTTTGTGGGTGAAGTAAAATTTCTTGTTCACAAGGTATGATGTTCTTTGCTATGTCAATGAATTTGGCACATTTTGGACTGATACGAGGTTGATTACTTTCTTATATAGGATGAAATGGAGACCAATGTAACTTGAGTGCATTAGTCAATCTAAAAAAAAGTGCTCAAGTCAATTTCTTGATAAACTAGAAGTTTGAAAGTTTTTGTTGGGTTCTATTGATAGTTGATCATCGCCTTCTCCCCTAAGATTAGATCTTTGTATATTATGTTAATTAATTCTTGAATTTAGTCCCCAAAAGGTGGCCTTGTTGGTAGAGATAGGTCTATCTTAGGTTTGAAATCTACTGGTGAACATAATTGTAAAATCTCTTGATCCAAATTTGGGACAGGCATGGGTGTCCCCAAGTTTAGGCTTTGGTTTGTTAGTTATAAAAAAAAGCTAATACTTGAAATTATGTGATGCTTTGTTGTACTTTTAGGGGTGTTTGAAAAAATAATAGCTTCTTTACGATGCATTTCAATAGCTTAATCAAGTTGCATTAGAAGTTTGAGTTTCTTTTATCTACAGTTTCCTCTGCTGTCCAAGAGCAGTTGCTTTCAGAAATTAGTATCTAAAGCCAACGAGGAGGAGTCAGAAGAAATTCATCTGATTGATTTTCCTGGTGGACCGAAGGCATTTGAAATCTGTGCTAAGTTTTGCTATGGAATGACTGTTACTCTTAATGCCTATAATGTAGTGGCTGCTCGTTGTGCGGCAGAATTCCTCGAAATGACAGAGGACATCGAAAGAGGGAATCTTATATTTAAGATTGAGGTGTTCCTAAATTCTAGCATCTTCTGTAGCTGGAAAGACTCCATCATTGTGCTGCAAACATCCCAATCACTTCTTCCATGGTCTGAAGATCTGAAGATTGTAGGGAGATGTATTGATTCCATTGCCTCGAAAACTTCTGTGGACCCTGCAAATATCACATGGTCTTACACATATAACAGGAAACTATCAGAGGCTGATATAATTGTAGAAGATGGTATAAAGTACCAAAATAAAATCGACAGTGTACCTATCGATTGGTGGGTTGAAGACGTTTGTGAGCTAGAGATCGATCAGTATAGGCGTGTTATGATTGCAGTAAAATCTAAGGGCAGAATGGATGGTTCTGTAATTGGGGAGGCACTGAAAACTTATGCTGTTAGATGGTTACCAGACAGTGTAAATGCTTTGGCCTCTGATGCCCATATTAAGAGGAACAAATCTCTCATTGAGACAATCATTTGCTTATTGCCTTCCGACAGAAACGCAGGCTGCTCATGCAGTTTCTTGCTTAAACTCATTAAGGTTGCTGTTTTGGTTGGAGCTGATGATGCATTGAAGGAGGGTTTGGTGAAGAGAATTAGCTTGAAGTTACATGAGGCGTCAGTCAAAGATTTATTGATTCCTGCACAATCACCTCAGGTTACAAGATATGATGTGGATTTGGTTCATAGGATTGTGGAACAATATTTTGTTCGTCAAAAGTTCAATCGAGAAACCGATGTTATTGAGAGGAGCGAGAAAGGGGCTGAAAATCTTTTGCTGGGGCATGGGTCCTCATTGAATGTTGCTAAATTGATTGATGAGTATCTTGCTGAAATTGCAGACGACCCAAATCTCTCACTTGCTAGTTTCATCGACTTGTCGCAGTCGATTCCTGAATTTGCAAGGCCAATACTTGATAGATTATATAAAGCAGTTGACATTTATCTTAAGGTACGCAATAGAGTTTTCATGTCCATTTATTTTGTTGTATAAAGTTTTTAAAATGAACTTGCACTTTAACCAAATTCATATCCCAGGTTATCAACTTTTCTTGTTTTCAGAATAATACATTCATGTCTATTTGCTTCCAAAATCATGAAGATACGATAAACAGCTCTATGAAGTGACTAACATCTTTGAATGCTTTATAAACTGAGCTTAGGTAATCAATAAGTTCAAATAATGACGTGCTTTAATTATATCCAGGTTCACCCGAGTTTGGGAAAAGCTGAAAAGAGGAAGCTATGTGGTCTAATCGACGTCAAGAAGCTTACAACGGAGGCGTCAATGCATGCAGCGCAGAATGAACGGCTCCCACTTAGACTTGTAGTTCAAGTTCTCTTCTTTGAACAGATTAGAGCCTCTGCTGGCGTCGAAGCGCAACACAACTTTCGAGACTCTTCGAGTGTAATGACAAGCATAGATGAAGAATTCCCGAAGGAGCTGGATAGCTGCAAGTTCCTCAAACACAAAATGGAGCACATGAAGATAAGTGAGAGCATTCAGAAAACTAAGAAGTTAGCTAAGAAGAGCAGCAGGAACAGTAGAAGTGGCATGCAACTGTTGCCTTCAAGGTCGAGGAGAATATTTGATAAGTTATGGATCATTGGTAAAGGACACGGTGAAAGTCGGAGTCCCGAAACATCGGGGAGTTCTCAAAGTCCAACTTCAGTGGTTGCTAGGGATATGAAGTCTTCTCGCTCACATACAAAACAGGGGAGGCACTCAGTGTCTTAGATTATGGATAAAAACTTGTAGCAGCCAAAATGTAGAAAGTGGCAGGCTGTTATATTGTCGTGTAATGAATTTGGAATCAATTTCTTTCCTGAAAAAAGTAGAAGATGAGATATTTAAATGACATTTGTAGAAACTGCTAGATTATTGTACTTGGGTATTATTTAAAATTTCTATGTTCATTCAAAAATGATTTCTATTGTCTGTCAAGAAGCTAACTTAACAACATAACAGTTGGTCAATGATTGCTTTGTAGTTAAGTATAATGTAGAGAAAGCAGCAAATGCCAATTCTCATCTTTCAAAGATTCATTATGAACCATGACTATATGCTCAAATTGATTTACTTGCGTCTTTATTCGTTTGTATTCCTCGAATGTTGATACTGTATTTTGATGAGTCAGTTTGAACGGTGAACTTGTTTGATGGAGGTACTTGTGAATGCTTGCAAAACAGTACACGAGTAAGAGGTGTTCTTGTTCACCGGCACTTAGACGCTCGAGTTAGTGAACATTTAGAGGGAGGGATGTCAATTTCTAGTTACTTTTGTTTTGTTGTCTTGTGTTATAATCATTCACACGTACAATGTATATATGTGTTGTAACCATAGTTGGCAGTTTAATACTCTATCTTGAATGTGTAGCATTTAAAGTTGCAATTTGTTATTGGTTAAAATATCTCGGAATACTCGGATAAGGCCAAAATCCTCTCGGGGGTCGGCCAGGGAGGCCTTGACCATCGAGGGTCGGCCAAAGGAGGCATTGACCCTAGAGGGTCGGCCAAGCCCATTCTGGCCCCCCGGGGGTCGGCCAAAGGAGGTCTTGACCCCTAGGGGGTCGACTATGGAGGTCTTAATCCCTTGAGAGTCGGCCAAGTCCATTCTGGCTCCTCGGGGGTCGGCCAAAGAAGGCCTTGACCCCTAGGGGGTCGGCCAAGGCCATTCTAGCCCCCCAGGGGTCAACCAAGGTAGGCCAGGACCCCTCGGGGGTCGTCCAAGCTCAATCCGACCCTTCGACGGTCTGTCATGGGGTGGCCTTAAACTCCCTAGGGATCGGCGAAGGCCAATTCGACCCTTTTAGGGCTGACCAAAGTAGGTTTGACCCCTAGAGGGTCGACAGTGGAGGTCAGGAGTCTCTCCCAAGAGTCGACCGAGTCCAAATGACGACTGGATTCCCTAAGAACAGCCAGAAGGCTAGGACTCCCCTTCAGGGGCGAGCCGTGGAGGTGAGGAACCATAAAGATTGGCTGAGACCAAAGCCAACCTCTAAAGAGATCGGTCGAGTAGGCGGAAACTCACAGGGTTGGCCATGGAGGTTAGGACTCTCTGATGGACAAGTCGACCAAGTCTAAGTAACCTCTAGGATCATTGTGCCATAAGGTAACAGTGGCCGAGAGTTACAACGAGTAGGTCTAGATCCCCCAAGGATGGGTCGTGGAGGTTACGACTCTCCCCTAAGAGTCAACCGAGTCCAAAGTGACGACTGGATCCTGTGATAACGACCATGAGTTACGCCAAGAGGGCCATGACCCCCATTTAAGGGCGAGCCGTGGAGGTGAGGATCCGTGGGGGTTGACTGAGACCAAAGTTATAATGTGCAAAGTTGGTATTACACTTTTTTCTAGATCAATAGCATTTGTGTATATCTAATGGCTAAAAGGTGTAGACGCCCCAATTCGTTACCAAGGAAAAAAGACAATGGGATTGGCGACGTTGTCCACCTTGCTATGAAGTAAGATTTATTCCTATAAAAGGGATCAATGGTCGCGCCCACTACTTTGTGGGGTGGGCTCTGATCCCACCTTTTCATGGGGAGGCCGTCTTCTTTTTCTTGGTGTTGACGTGCTTCTTAGTCCAATTTTCTTTTATAATATTTAATTTTTGTTTAATAACCATTTGATTTTTTGAAATTTAAGTTTGTACTTACTCAAATTATTTACATATGTTTCATCTTCTTTTAAGTATATGAATCCTGACCAGATTCCATAAACCAAAACAAGAATTAGAAAACTATTTTTTAAACTACTGTTTGATAACCATTTTGTTTTTTGTGTTTGAAATTTAAGCTTATAACTACTACTTTAACACATAATTTTCATGACTTTGATATCTCCATCTTACTTGTGTTTTTAAAAAACCAAACTAAAACTTGAAAGTTAAAAGAAAAGTTTCCAAATAATTGTTTTGTTTTATGAAATTTGGTTAGGATTCACATACTGATGATGAAACATATATAAAGAATTTAGGTAATATACTAGCTCAAATTTCAAAAACCAGAAATGAAAAATCAAATGATTACTAAACGGGCATTAGCTATCAAATTTTGGTTTAATTTAAAAAAAACACAATGAAGCTGTAGTTATAAAATTAATGAAAACTATGTGTTAGAGTAACCGTTGTAGACTTAAATTTCAAAAACCCAAATGTTATGCCTACAATTACTACTCTTACCCATTTCTTTAATATCTACATTGTGCTTTTTTTAAAACAAAGTAAAATTTTGTAAACTAAAATAATACTTTCTAAATTCTTGTTTTTGTTTATAAACTTTAGTTAGAATTCACATATTTACTTGGAGAATTTGAATAATACAAATTTAAACTTCAAAAATCTAAAACGAAAAATCAAATATCATCAAATAAGGATAAATTATTCAATTTATTATTTTTGCTTGTTTTCAATATGACTGTTTTTTTTTAAATGGTTTTCAATATGACTGTTAACAAACAGTTTGGTGTTAGATACTAAATTATTATATATGATATAATTTAGAGATATGACTAGACATCAAATCTAAATGATAAGCTTATAATACTATTTTTACATGCTTTCATTAAAGGATATTTTCAGCATGTTCTCTATTACATTTTTCACACATTTTCTTTCAAAACTTTATCAATGTTGAGATTAAATGTGGAAGTCGATTTTGTGTGTTGATTTGTTTGTTTTACGAGAATAACTCATCCAATACAATTACAAATATGAGATTAAACATGGAAGTCCATTTTGTAGGTTGATTCTATATGAGATTACCAAACTACTCAAATCTAGCTAGAAAATAATTACAAATATGAACACATTCAAAAAAAAAGAAGAAAAAGTACAGCAATTGTATTAATGAATATTGTATCATTCTTTTTAAAATGTATTGTTGATTATAGATGCAAATATTTTAGAATTTACCTATATTTACAATTATTTTGTTAGAATAACTCATCAAATACAACTTTTTTAACCATTTTTTTTATAATAACCTAACAAAAAAGGAAAAAAAAAAGAAAAGAAAAAAAAGGTAATTTTACTAAAAATAAAAAGATTATATATTTTTGCAATTAAATTTTAGGGCCAATAAGAAAAATGGCTAAAATTTTGAAACTAATTAGGGAATTGGCTAAACTTATTTGACATTTTAATTTATGTCTTTTTTTCTTCACCTATTTCATTTGGTAAAATTTTGAACAAAAATAACCCCCCTCATTGTTTATAAAAAAACAAAATTATATGAAAAGATTTTGGGTAACTAATCACCTTTCACACAGAGTTAAGGAAACATATTTCTTGACCATTTTAAAAAATATAAATATTTGTTGATTATGATAACGGTTGGTATAATTTAAAATTTAAAAAGTTGTTGATTTTTTTTTTTCTTTTAAAACATTGCTTGTTTTCTGTACATCTATGTCTCATACACGACACATCATGCCCATTCTAACTTAGTACATCAAAATAAAAAAAGATGGTAGATAAGATTTAGTAATTACCTCAGATTAATTTTATGTTTGGAGGGGATTAAATCATGTTCTTTGAAATTTGAGAGTTGAAGAGATAGCCCCCTTCTACACCGAGTATTGACCTCCTCTCTTGAAACTGTAAATAACTTTTTATAGTGTTCTCGAAGATACTGAAGTTTTCATCAATCAAAGTGTCATTCCGTTGTAGATCTACTGTACATCATGATTCTCCTTCAAGTTTATAACTTTGCTTTTCTTGGCACTGTCTTTGTAAAGTAATATGCAATAAATCTTAGATCGCTCATCCAATTGGAGACTTGCTATAATTGAAAAATAATTGTCAAAAAATGTGGCAGATGAGATTTAGTAATTAATTACCTCGGCCGAATTAATTTTACGTTTGGAAGGAATTAAACCATGTTATTTGAAATTTGGAAGTTAAGAGATACTGAATATTGACCTCCCCTCATGAAGCAATGAAACAATACATAATTGTTTTTAGTGTTTCCAAAGATATTAAAGTTTCCATCGATCGGAGTGTCATTCTTTCGTACATCCACTATACATCATGATTCTTCTTCAAGTTTATAACCTTGTTTTTCTCGGTAAGATCCTTGTAAAGTAACATGCAGAAAAAAACCTTGGATCGCCCATCCAATTGAAAACTTGCTTCAATTTGTCTAAACTAATTCCATTTGCAATATTGATTGGCGTAGTCTTGTCGATTTTTTTTTCGTTCCAATATCCATCGAATGAAATTCTGATTTCTCCATTCATTGCTCGACATTACTATCTATCTTTTTTGATCCAGATGATAAAGACGAGGAAAGAAATGAAACTCTTCTTCATTTTTTGAGAGGAGGGAACGTTGAAGGCAGACCCTCCCTACAAACCAATTCCCACCTTCTCGTATTGTGCAACATTTCTTCTTCCTTTCTCTATGTGGAAACCATACTAAAGTGGAAACCATACAGTACAATTTTTGTTAAGAGAGAACGCAAAAAGTCTAGCAAAACACCAAGATTTTTGTTTATGATTGTTTTACAAAAATAATTGAAAATCGTTCATGGAAAATTGTTTTTTTAAAAAAATCTATCTAGGATTGATAACTTTATTTATTTTTTTTTTTTGTAAATAATTTAAATTAAAAAGAAAAGATTAATAATATTTTAAAGAATAATATTTTAATTTTGTCATTAAATTAAAAAAAAAAAACCCATACAACCAAATTATTTTGGAAAAAGTAGCCTAAAATTTTTGACTACTATTTTCCTTGAATCGATTAGAAAAGAGGCCCATATAATTGAGATGAAGCCCAATTGAAGAATCCAAAATAGTTCTAATTAAGTTTATATTCCTTTAAAACAGCTTTATTACTTGAAATTCACAATTTGTTGGAGAACCCAATATTGACATCAATGAATAAACTAAAACTAAAACTAAAACTAAAGAAAATTCGTAGATTTAAAAGTTTAGGTAGAAATAATGAAGAAAGTTCATTTTTATCAGAATTACAAAACAATTCTAATACTTTTATAATTCATCTCTTATAAATTACATTCCAATCCTTTTGATATTTACATATTATTATTTACGGTTAATATTAACGATAAATAAACTACAATAATCACAATAGAGCATAGTTTAACGGCATCAGGTAAATTCGATAATTAATAGGTCAAGGGTTTGAGTTCTCCATTTAGTTTTTGTTTGATTTCTATGTTTCAAAATTAAATAATTATATTTCTGACATTTCAATAATATTAACTTTTAGTTAGTGTGTATTTTAAAATTATATGGTAAAAGAAACGAAACCTTTTAGTTGATTTTAACAATTATATATATATTTGTTAAAATAAAATGAATAAGAACATTTTATATTTTTTTCTTTCTTAGTACAAAATTTCATAAAATTCAATGGAAAAATATTTCAATAATCGAACAATCAACTCTTGAATTTTTATATGATCTATGTATTTCAAAGTTGAACAATTACCCTTGAATTTTGATGTAATACTAACTAAAATGATGGCTAAACTAATTTTAAGTTACATATTGATCAAACACTTATTTTAATTTTGATGTTGTTCACACGAGATTTCCACAATTAAGTAAATACGAGACACGTGTAAATGAAGAATATATATTGTATTGATTTAAATATGTGCGAATGTGAAATACAATCTCTAATATGTTCTTATGATTATTTCTTTCTTACGGTTATAACCATCATCAATATATGAATGAACTTGAAAAAGATGTTACTTTCTTCTTCGATGCGTTCAATTCTCCGTAGTGCACAATTGTCTTCAATATTTTATAGATCTTAGAATGTCGCTTCCTTGTCAGATGGGCCCGGTTCCAAGTACTATGAGAATTGCTGAGTTCTCTCCAAGCTTTTTTTTTTAAATCGATCACCATTTGGAACGATGGAGAAACCCTCTATTTATAGAATTCTCCTTGGACTTTCATAAGCTTTAATGGATCTTGGGCTTCAAAAGGCTTATGGGCATGACCCTTGAGCTTATCTCATTTGGACTTATCTTTGTAGAATTAGGCTACAGGACTTCACTGTAGTTTGATTTAATTTCGACCCAAATTTGCAATAAACTCACTGTCGAACCAATTAAAATTTGGAAAATATTGTACCAAATTTAAAATTTGCCATTGAATTTAGGATAATGACATCAAATTTTATGATTAGCTAAAATTTCTTAACCTGAATTTAATTTTTTTTTAAAAAAATGGTAGAAAAGTAAACTATAAAAGACAAAAAGTAAGGTCTATTGAAATGTAGTTCAAATGTTTTAGTTCTCTAATTATTGTTGAATTAAGAAAATAAACTTTAATATATATATATAAAAAAAAGTGTTGACGAAAGGTAGCTCTACTAAATCTTACTAGAAGTAATACATAAAGAAATCCTCTTTTATGATTTTCCACATGAAAAGACAAGGAAATGGTAGGAGAAAATAAACATTAAAGTTGTTTGATTATCCCACAAAAACAAATCAAGAGTAGCCCATTTACTTCATCTTTGATAAGTAAACTTTGGAGTCCTTATCAATCGCACTCAATTATAATTATAATCATAATCATAATTATATATATTTATATTTTTTATCATAGCAAAATTAATATAGGTAGCCACATGTGAAACACGTCTCTACTTTTCAATTCTACAGTGGTGTTAGTTTGTGGGTTTTAATTAAGTTTGAGGTATTAGGTTTTATCTAATGCCTGTATGGACAGTCAAACAAAATGAAGTACTCAAGTGTTCCAAATAAGTGCTCAAATAAATCCACAAAATAAGTCAACGTGCTCCAACAAAATAAGTGTTGTAATTTTTTACTATCAAACAAACTAACTATTACAAAAAAAAAAAAACTCTAAACATTCCTCCTACCTAAACACTCCATAAAATCTCAAACAAACACCCTTAATAAATTACATATATTTGATATTTCTTCGTTATACTTTTGGTATGATATTGTCCACTTTGTAGATAAATCATGTATATATACCAATGATCTGACAACCATAGAAGCACTCTCCACCAGAGAGTACATATTAGGCGACTCAACCAATGATTTTTATTATGACTACTTTATATCATATTGAGACCCGTCATTTCTTTATTTCACACTCGAGGATTCTTCTAGATTGACTAAGTTAGGAAAATTGTTCTGATATCAATTGATAAAAATGACAATCCTACCCGAATCTTCACATTGATATGATATTGTCCACTTTGGACATATATACGCCCTATGACTTTGTTTTTGATTTCACCCAAAAGATCTCATATCAATGGAGATGTTTGTCATCCCTTATAAACCTATGATCTACCCCTTAATTTACATTAATGTGGGACATTACTAACAATCCTTCCCTCTTTTAACAAATGTGAGATACTTTGTTTGCATCTCAACAGAGTCAAATAATGTCCCTTAGGATGACCTCTATTTATCGAGGTGAGGAAAACATAGTATCGACATGGGTACGAAGGTTGTAATGTAATGATGTCAATCAAGAAATTATTTTTCACTGATACAAGACTATAGAAAATTTTCAAATACTAATAAATAGTTTTTATAATCACCTTCTTTTGTTTTTTACATAATATCTTATACATCTATCATGTTTTTTACCCCTATGTTTTAATCAAATTTGGATTTCTAGACTTTGAAATTTGGAATCTAAACTTGTATGGTAGTGTTCATGTTTGTATTCACATTGGCTTTGTATTTATGGTATCTTTATGTTTGATATATGAGTTTTTTTATTAGACCTATGCAGTTTCAAATCGTGACTTGGTATATAAATTTTCAATTAGATTGATTTCTTTTCTGATATGGATTTGAACCCGTAACTTTTTGGTTCTTAAGCTGACTCTGATTTATTTTTGTTCTAAGCACTTAAACTATTAAACTTTGAAAAAGAATGACTGATTATGTAACTCTCTAAATAATCATCTAAATATTATTGAATAAAGTCGTTGCAATAAATCAATATGCAACTCTCTTAATAATCATCCCAAGTGGACTATGAAGCTATGAAATATCGAAGATCACATAATAAAAGTGTTAAAAGTCAATTAATATTGATTAAATTATCAAAAATATCAACTATGGATATAATATGTCAACTATACACTTAAACTTTGAAACGTTAAATTTAATGAAGATAGTTAAATTTTTGTTTTAAAAAAAAACTCCTCAAGTTTCAAAAGTTTCAAAAATATTTATTGGTTAAAAAAAAAAATGTTATAAAAACATGTTACCCATAAAATAATGTTAAAACTTATACTATGTTCTTGCACTTTGTAAAATATCAAAAATATTTTTATTAAAAAATAGTTATTCTTCTTTTTAGTTTTACATATGTTTTCACCCTCAAAACTTATGAAAATAAACTAATTATTAAAAATGTGGTAGTAACCATTTAATTAAATAAACTTAATAAATTCAAACTTCCTTAATAATAATCATCTTTTAGAGCTTATTATTATTTTGCTTAAAATCAATTCAA
>JBBMEG010017364.1:0-28127 GCA_037832605.1 Cyclanthera cordifolia | reverse complement strand
AATGGATATGGTTGCAATTAGTTTCAATTTTTGGCAGCAATGTAAAATGTTGTCTCCATATGGCTATGGATATAAAGATCCCAATTTTATATGAGGACCAATTAATTTTTTGAGAATTTAGCATAGATATTCAAATTTAATAAAAGTATTACACATGTATCCAAATTTCATTTTTATTGTATTTTTTAATTTTTAAACATCTATTTAATTGATTTTTCATTCACATATTGTCCTTCTTTATGGATTTTTTTTTTGATTAAATTTCCTATTTTGACTATAGATGTTTTCCTTTTTTTTTTTTTTTTTTTTTTTTTTTAATTTAATGTGATTTGGAACATTAATGTTGGATCTTTGACATTTATTTCCATTATAAAATCCTAGTGCATTTAGTTTTTTTTTTTTTTATCAAACTTCCTCTTGTTCGTTGATTCCTTCAACCTCCATGAGCAGATTTAGTTTTCTTCTTCTACTGTCTGGTTTTTTAATCATTTTTTTTCTTACTTTCATATTAAATACTTGTGTAATACTGTTATAATACATTTTATTAATGTTTGCTTTTCAATTATTATTACAATCATTCATTTTGTGTTTCAATAATCTTAGGCTTTTATTTTCCATTTATGCGTTTTAACCTTTTTTGTTCACAAAATCTTCAAGTTAATTCTAAAATTAATGTTAATACATAAAAGTTATATAACAAATACCACAATCATAATACTTCAAAGTTTCAAAATTTGTAACAATACCATAACATAATTTCAATAAACAAGATAAATTAAACAATGAACATAACAAGTTTTCTGAAAAAATAACAATATCATAACATAAGTTCTATAACACAAAAAACTCATTGCACGAGTTGTGACAATATCTTGAAACTTGTGGTTCACTAAATTCAATAGTTCCACAACTATCTTCTACATCTTTCTTCTTTTGTTTTTTCTTTTCTTCAGCAGATCCATATTTCGATGTAAAAGATGATTTCGAAATACTTGATAGCCTTGTCTTCCTTTTCTCACGTCCCAACCGAACATTCGCTTCAGAAAACAAACCTTCACCAAGGAGCTGCATATATATACAAACACAAAAAGATCATCATACAATAACAATACATAATAATGTCAATATGAGCAACAAATAATACCAAATATATACTATAGACATTTATGCATCAACCATTTAACTGACTACTAATACTTTGTTAATATGAGCAACATTTCTTTGTCTCGTTTTCCAGTAATGATCTATGAGTAATACTAATTAATATGAGCAATAATACTCTGTTAATATGAGCAATATCACAGACTTATTACATAAGCGTAGTGTAAATATGAGCAATGTTTTGTAAATATCTAATTAATAAGTTTGTTCAAATTAGGACCATTCGCATTTACTTCCCTTAAAACCAAGTAAAACTAACACAGTTACCAATCTGAAGCACGAACAATGTTCATAGATTCAGAATACAAACACAATACAATAACAATATACATAATCGCACATTTTTGGCCGATTAACCAACCGAAATCGTAATACGACCAAAATTTCACTAAGGTTTATACAAATCACACAATTTATCGATTAACCAACCGAAATCGTATTAATTAGAAGGGAAAGAGTAAAAAACCTAAAAAGAAATACCTAAATCACCGAAAAGCTTAAGACCAAAAATACCTAAACCGCCAAATTTTGCAGAAGCAAAATCGAACGAATTTTGCATAGGAACATGAACTAGCAGCCAAATCGACAACTTCCCGAAACAAATGTAGCTGAAAATTAAACTATTGCGAATGTATTTTTATGGAAGATAAAGGCGATTTCTTGGAGGAAGACTAAAGAACGATTCAAAAGAGTTGTTGGAGATGAATGCGATTTTCTAGAGCATCTAAAGACAAAACAATAGAGATTTTTTGGGAAGGCGGTAGAAATGTTTTTATAGGAAGCCTAAAATCGTGCAATAAAATATTGTCATTTTTGAAAAATGGTTGGTATTGATTACACTATTTTAGAAAGCAATAAATGATTTTCAAAAATAATTAAAATATTTTATACAAAAACGTTTTATTGATAGGTATTATAGTAACTTTTAATAAATAATTAAGTAAATAAATAAATATTTGAATATGAGTACAATAAGATTAGATTTTTGGCACAAGTGCAATTATTATATATTATTTGGCTAGTTATATAAAGTTCCCTAATTTTTTTTATAAAGTATAAAAACTAAAATTGAATTTTTTTTTTTAAAGACTAAAAAATGGAATTAATCTCAAAGTTGACTAAAATTTGACTTTTGATGTTCATGACAAATGAAATAAATGTCAACTTTGAAGAACCAAAATGATGTTTTATTCTTATTTTTTCCAAACTTGTAAGAAGTGTTTATGACAAAGGAAATAAAAATGATCATGGGGAATGAGAATGAGAAAAATAGGAAGGAGAATGATTACGAAGAAAATAATTATGTGTTTAAAGTGAATGAAATGATCACGAGGAGAATAATTATTTGTGTTTGGTGTGAAATGAATGATTATGAAAAAAAATGAATATAACATGAGTGAAAAATAGCTATGGACGAACAAAAATTTGGTATGGGAAGAATATAAAGTAGTTAGTGGAGGAATGAAACATTACTACAAAGGAGGGAATATGTGACCGTCTATCCAATTTTTTTTTTTTTTTTAAATACGGATATAAGATGACAGACAAAAATGGCGACGGGCAAAAAACTGTCACCAAAGACATTTAGACGCGCGACACCAAAGCTATTTGGTGATAGTTTTTGCCAGTCACCTATTCTCTTTGTTGACGCCCGTCACCAAATCTTCATTTATTTATTTTTTTCGTTTCCCCCTAAACCCGAGACCTATCTTTTTTGTTTTCCCGCTCTCCATTTTCCCCTTACCGGAGACCTTATGTTTCAAACCCTCGTCTTCTTCATCTCAAATCTCTAAACCTTCGCCATTTCTCATCTTCTTTATCATTTTCATCTCAAATCCTTCAATTTCTTTCTCATCTCCCCTCAAAAACCAACAAATCCTTAGCAATATAAAGTCCCAACACTTGTTTTTTCTTTCTTTTTAATCGTATTAGTTAAATGCATTCATGTTTTTTTTTTACTTTCTTCTTTTGTTATATATGTGTAATCAAACTTCTTTAAACTTAAAAAACTTGTTGCATGTTTGTAGTAATCAAAGAAAGTATTCCAAAGCTCAACTTGGATAATGCTTTTGAGCAGAAAAATGATATTATCGAGAAGATGAACTTGGAAAATGTAATTTTTAGTGTTATGTAGCAAATTCCAACTTTCTCTTAATTTCTGAATAATTTTTTTCGAGCTATGTCAGTTATGGTTTTGAGATTATTCAAACGCTCATCGTTGATATTAGACCAGACGAGCATGTGAAGAGAGCAATGGATGGAATTAATGTTGGTAATAATCCAATCCCTAATATTCAAAATTCAACTTCTTTTTCTTTTTTTCTTTAAGCTTGGTTCAGAATTTGGTTAGTATCCATATCATTTGAATTGAAAAATGTAGATATCAAAGTTCTTGCAATGTGAAACTTTTATTTTGTTTACTTCTTCTTTCCATTTTATTATTGATTTGTTGGATAACTTATTCAGCTACTAGAATAAAGGTGAGACAACAAATAAAATGCTGAGAAAATTTGAAAAGACCCATGTTTCAAAGAATAAAAACCAAAGATCTTATTAATTCCAAATGCATGAAAATCAGTTACAAAACCAATTTAACAAATCAACGTGCATTAAATGAAAACGTTTTTTTTACCGTGGGATCCCAAAACATTTAAGTAAGCAATAAATACATTTATCCAAAAATTGCGAAATTCAAAACATGCTAGGACTTTCCTAGACTCTAGTGAACATCTCACATAGTCAAACAACAGCCTGGTCAGCATCTGCAAAGGATGAGTCATGAAACTCAGTAAAGGGCTGCAACTCGAGGTTCAACATGCATGTATACAGCCAAAAGAGCATATCATATAATACAATACAAGCTAGAAAATAATAATAAGTAATCTATGTCAAAACTAGAGGAGTCTATCAGCTTAAACTGTAAATCCAAAAATACTCTTCATGAAGTCCTTCGACTCTGGGAAATATTGTTAACCAATGCTAGGGTGAGAGCATCTCTGCGAGAAGTATACACCCTCCGCAGTAGGATATCACCCACACCCTGACTTCTAAACACGACACCTGAAAAAAGTCAAACGAACTCTGGGTAGGTATGGTTAATCGAGTGGCCACCCGATCCCTAACACTACCGTGATGAGGAATATCGTCTCCTCGCCCGACACTTGAAAAATCTCCTATCTGAGTCAAACAGTTTTAAGACATGTCTGACCTAAACGTAGCTCGCGCTCTCAAAGAAATATTGTCCCATTTGGAACATCTCAAAAACTCGGGTTCCTTTGGAACATTAAAATAACTGGTCCCCATCGAGACATCTATGACTTGATGAATTAAATCTTTTTGGGAAATCTCGACCCAACCCACAGACACACACATATACATATAGAAATGTTAAACTAGTTCACTAAACATCACGGCCTAACAAACATCAACAATAACTCAAAATAACATAATACGTACACGTACACTCAAATCACATTCAAGTAATATATATCATAGAAACACCACTATCATCAAGATAACAACAAGCTTAATCAACTTGCATACATGTTATTACACCAGACCACGAGAAGGGTAATGGTTCCTTACCTGGTCGAAATTCCCAAATGAGCTCATTTAGCTACAAGACAGACGAACCATGAAGATTGGCACTTAAAAATAGCCCTAACGAATAAACATGTTAGAATTAGTACTTACAACCATTAAAAACGAACTCAAACGATGAAATCATTCAAGAGGACTACATTTTCAAAAACGGGTTCTCGGGTCTCAGGACTCGGTCAAACATGATCAAACATAGCCAAGGGCTCTCTTTTCAATAATTCATGACCTAAATGCAATTAATCAAGGTTAAAAACATTAATTTGTTAATTTAATTATCACTCACACATGGCAAGTAAAGAATTTAATACAAAACGCTTTTAACATGTTTGATCATGCAATTTGTTTTACACAACCGTTTCACATTTGAGGTTTCAATAAAAAGGTTTTCTTTTACCTACTAATCAATAATCCAAGTTTAGTCAGGATGCACAGACTTAAAAAATAGTCAACAATTATTATCAATGTTCTAATCTCAACAATTTCACAAAAATATAACTCATGACTTAAATCACAACCAACCAATATAAAATCATGTGCCAAAAATCAATAAATCATCAGTTTAGTATACAAAACATTATTCAAAGGGAACTCTCACAACTTGCTTGAGAAGCCACGACCAAGTGGATTGTGGTTGGGACGCGAATGTGGCAGCGTTGGTTTGGTTTTGCATTGCCAAATCGTGACTGGGCTGGCCGGATTTGATTGACACAACAGAGAGATGAGCGACAACTTTTCTCCAGCACATCCTTGGGTCTTCATATTTGCTAAATAAGAGTAGCTCGATCCAAAGAGGAAAGAAGGAGGCCGGCTCACAAAAATTAATGGGTCGATGTGGACAGAACCAACCCATTGGTGGGTCGGCTGCCGAGTCTCTTTGGTCAAATCGAGCCTTGACGGACTCTCCCCGTGGCGTGCTTCCCTAGCTCATGGCACACCCCATGGTCCGATCCTATTGCACATGGTCGGCCTAAGTATGAAGGTGTGCAAAAGTTATACAAGTACGCATATAGGCTAAACGAAGGTGTGCACGTGTGGAAAAGCTAGGCTAGCATGTCATCATTTGAGGTTGTAATCAAACTGTTACATACTTATTAACTAAACTTATACCTGCTCATTAGAATAGTTGTATTTTGTTGGAATTATAAATTGCATCAAATTATAAGTCGTCCCATCATGGTTAAAATTAATGACAAGGTAAATATTTTTATTTATAGCTAATTATAAATAGATATAGCTCGCTAAATTAAAGTATAGAAATTCAAAATATGACGTGTTTTGTTTGGTTACAATCACATTATGATCAAATTAATAAATCATCGGCTGACTCAAATTATAATTTAGACCTAAAGATCAATTTTTAAATTAAATCGAATTGAACTCAATAAGATTAGGTTCATGAATACATTTGAGTCCAAAACTTATTTATTAGAGGATGAAACGCTGGTCGAAACCCAAGTTATGAAGATATATATTTGGATACTACTCATTCGTTGATCCAACATAAATGATGGATCTGAAATTCATTAAACTTAACCTCAAATCCAAACTCATTGAAGTATATGAAAATTCTATAAATAGAGAGTTTCTCCTTCAGTTAGAAACATACTAGAAATCTGGAAGATAAAGGCTCGAAGACAAAGACAAAAATTTTCTGAAGACTAAAGTCATCAAGTTCCCTCAAGATCAGCTTATAATATTCTTGAAGACTAAAACTTCCATAAATCCCTAAAACTCAAAGCTCCTAAGCTTATGAAATATAGAAAACTAAATCTCCAATAACTTCTCTAAGATTGAAGGCTAAAATTATACCTTCTTGAAGATTGGAGTCCTATACACTTAGAAGACTAAAAACGTATCTTCTTGAAAACTGTTAACCTAAAACTACATGTTTTTCAAGATCGAAAACTCACGAAGTTCTTGAAAACTAAAGTTAATACTTCTTAAAAACTTTATCTTATATCCTCGTGAAAACATAAATTAACTTGAACACTTCTCACCATCTTCCTTAAATTACAAGATGAAGATCTTTAATAAATTACAAGCGGAAGAACTTCAATAAACTATAAACCAAATATCTTTAATAAGTTATAAGCTGAAGACTTTCAAACAAGTTAAAAGCCTTCACTAAGCTAAAAGTCAACCTAAAAAATAAGATGCAAAAGCTATCTGAAAAATTTTAGGTTTGAGACTAAGTTGCGAACTTCAAAATATTTGTATATTAGAGAGAGAATGAGAGGATAAAAAAGGAGATTAATTGTATCATAAATCCACACATATTCATATCAATACAATATAAACTTTATTTTTATGCGTCTTACGTCTATCCTTCTTTATTGAAATCCTAGGTGAAAAAAAAAACTTTTTTTAAATAAATAAATAGTTCATAGTTTTTATTTTCATAATTACATGAAATTTTAGGATTTAAACTTGCAAATAAATTATGAAGAATGCATGTCAAATATGCTAAGCTAAACTCGATCTGATTTAGTTCATAACTTTTAAATAAGATTGTGAAAACTTAAATAAAAAAGAAAAACAACACTTAAAAGAATTCATTTCTTATGATGTGTTTGAGGTACCATTTGATTATTATAGACGAAAGATTATGATGAATGGTCGATTATTATAAATGATGTTTGAACGACATGCTATTATAAATGAGGCATGATCAACTATGTTTGAGAATAAGTTATTATTATTATTTTTATTTTTTTGTTCTTTTGAAAAGAGAGGGCAAAGTTATTATAATAAAGGTTATACCTTTTTTGAAATAAATTTGAATTTATTTTTAAAAACATACAAATAGTTTGCAAATAGTATTTGTTAAAATTAAAAAATAATATTTAGCCTAATTAATGAAAATTAATTAAAAACTTTTTTCTGCAAGTGGATTTTATTATTTTTATGTTTGTACATGGATATAGGTATATACTAACAAATAAATGTATCACTATAGCTATAAGAATGTTGAAAAAAATATAATTTAATCTAAATAATGTATTTTATTTTGAAATAGAACTTATTTAATTAGTATAAATGACATTACATAATGAAAAGGATGGAATTCGATACTTACATATATAAATTAAAGCATATATTGATATTAATTAATTTTTATTTATTAATATATCAATTCATGGTTATAAAGAAAATGTACATAAATATATATTATTGCTCCAATCTAATATTTGTCATTATTATTTCAAACAATATAAATGATTAATCAAACATGATTATATTTAATAGCTCGTTAACTACCCTCAAATAAATAAGAGTCAAATAACCCGTAACATAATGTTGAACTGGGTTACATCAAACAATGAAATCAACACGCGAGTGATAATTTTTGTTTTTTTTTGAAATAGGAAAGATGCACCTTTTAATTTTTTTTATGAAATATATTTTATTTGTTTGAGAAGATATACTTTTTTGGTGTTCATGCCGACCCCCCAAGGGTCGACCAAATGAAGACCGTGACCTCCAGAAGGTCGGCCAAGCAAGTCCGACTCCTCTGAGGGTCAGCCAAGGAAGGTCTCGACCCCCTAGGGGTCGGCCCTTGCAGCCTCACCCCTCCTGGGTCCGATAAAAGAAGGCGAACACCCCTTAGGGGAAGCCGTGGAGGTTAGGACTCCCCTAGAGTCGACCGAGTCCAAGTAATGACTGGATTCGCTGATAACGGCCAGGAGTTACGCCGAGTAGGCCAGTCTGAGTGGGTTGGTCGTGGAGGTCACGACTCTATGGTGGACGAGTCGACCGAGTCCAAGTAACGATTAGGGACGTTGCACCCTGTGCGTCCTAGAGTTGGGTTGGTCGTGGAGGTCAGGACTCTTCGAAGAGTCGGACTGAGTCTAAGTAACGTATAGAGACGCTGCATCCCGCGGCGCCCCTTCGTTACAATGAGCAGGTCAACCTGAATGGGTTGGTAGTGGAGGTCAGAACTTCCCCAGAGTCGACCAAGCCCAAGTAACGCCTGGAGACGCTGCACCCAGTGGCGTCCCCAGTTATAACGAGTAGGCCAACCCAAGTGGGTTGGTCGTGGAGGTTAGGACTCTCCTGTGGACGAGTCGACTAAGTCCAAGTAACGTTCAGGGACGCTGCACTCTGTAACGTCCTAGAGTTACAACGAGTAGGCAAACCCGACTGGATTGGTCCTGAAGGTGAGGACCCGTAAGGGTTGATCGAGTCCAAAGCCGACCTCTAAGGATGACGGCCGAGTAGGCCAACCTGAGTGGGTTGGTCGTGGAGGTTAGGACTTTCCTATGGATAAGTCGACCAAGTCCAAGTAGCACTAAGAGACGTTGTACACCCGTAGCGTCCTAGCGTTACAACGAGAAGGCTGCACCCCTTAGGGGTTGGCCGTGGAGGTGAGGACCTGCCAAGGTTGACCGAGTCCAAGTAACTTCAGAGTCAAGGTCGTTACACCTCCAAAAGGGTAACGGTCAGGAGTTATGCCGGTATTCATACCCAGCTTAATGACGAACGTTTCTAACGGCTAGCCATTAATCCGCCAAACAGTGAGCTACAACATGAGTTACGAAAACGACTGCTATATGAAGTCAGTTCATTCTTCATTCCAAGGGACGACGAATTTTAAGCTAAACCACGGTAAGTATTCTTGTGCATTCTTAGTTCTAAAGTCCTCTGAATTATTCTCCTAAATCTCCTATTGACTTAGGCATCGGAGGCCCTGTGGCTCACACCACACTCGTGTGTCATAAATTGTTCTTTTTTGCAGGCTTTTTCGTCTTCAGTAAAATAAATCATACCGTGGATATCCGTTGACCATTTTTCGACATCAACATTTTATATTGTTCGTTTCTAATTTTTCTCAAGCTTAATTTTTGATGATTTGGTTGTTCGTTATCGATTTGTCTCAAGCTTGTTGTTCTTCAATGCGTTCTTTGATTCAAGCAAGGATTTATATATGATTTTTTTTGTTTCGAATTTGAAAAAGCAAAGCGTTAGACAAAAGATCTTCTTTGTTGAGAGTCTCGCTACTTTGCATCTCTTCGAGCCTCTATAGAATTCCGCTGTCGGCCGGAAGAAAACTAAGAACCTTTTGCAGCGCTTATTATATATACACGAGAATAGGTTCATTATATATAACGTCATAAAGAGAAAAAGATTAAAATTTTCGATTTCTCCGTTTGAGCAATGATCTTGTATGTTAGATTATGTTCTCTTCAATTTCTTTAATTTCTCTATTTTAGATTTAGTTTTGAGTTTAGTTTCAATTCATCAATTACTTTCTCTTTTTGTTTTAGATTGCCAAAATATATGCATTTTTATTTCTTGTTGTTTCTTCAATTATTTCTTAATTGATTCTTAATTTTTCAGTTCCATAAAACAAGTCATCTACATAGTAGATCTAGTTGGTTTCAAGAAGAACAACAAAGAAGGTTAGGATGAAGAATATGAAAGAGATGCACTAATTGAAAATGATTTATTTCAATCAGTTTCACTAATTGTTTTTAATCAACTAAATTTATTGAGGGCTATCTGCTGAAACTACTTAAAGGCTATCAATTGAAATTGATTGAAGACGGTCAGCAGAAAATTGATTGAAAGACTATGAACTTAAAACTGATGAAAGATTATCAGCTAAAAATGTATTTTGAAGGCTATCAACTGAAAAATGATTAAAGGTCAGCAAAATTGATCGAAGGCTATCCGCTGAAAATTGATTGAAGCGTGAGCATTTTGATATTTTACAAAGACAATCTCGTACTGATTTATTGAAATAGATGAAACATATCAATTTGAATAAAATCGATTGAATCATCAAACATGCACCAAGTACTTAGTGATATAATAAAAATGATTGAATAACATACAATCGATTGAAATAGAGGAAACCAAACTGATTGAAATTGACTCAAAATGCACTCAGCATAAACATGCAATTGATAAAAATAGATGTGACAAGAAACCGATTGAATCACTAGTGAAAAAGCATACTAATTGAAACGTTTGTGATGATGTATTTTAAATAATTGAAGAAAATCGTAGCAAAATAGTGTACAACGTGTGTGAAAAAAAAAAAAAAAAATCATGTATAGCAACAATGAAACATGTTTGAGATAGAAATTCAAACCAAAAATTGATTGAAGTCCAAAATAAAAAATGATTGACGCCTGAAACAAAAACTGATTGTAAAAAAAAATGATTAAAGCCAAAAAAAAAAAAAAAAATTGAAGGTTGAAAACTTCAGTTATTGATCAAGAAAATCAAGCATGAACTTTTTGAAATTTTCAGCCAACTTGTTTCTTCTTTTCTACAACAAATAAAATAGTTTCAAAATTGTGTTATACATGTATTTATTTTTATTTTTTTTATAGTAGACACAATATCCTAAATAATATTAATAAATCTTTTAAATTTTTAAAAAATTATCTAACATATTTAAATACTAAAAATGACATAAATTTATTATTTATATTTCTAACCGTTACAAATAAATATGATTGTTCTGGGGAGGGGACGAATTATCTGTTAAGACTAAAAAGTAGAGGAAGAATAAATGCAACTTTCTCGCCGAAAAATCTTTTACCTTTTTTTTCCCTAAATTTTATTTTCAATGAAACGAGAGCGTACAATTTACCAAAGTTAACCTAAAATTAAATTAAATTGATTCTTGACATGTACTTGGGGTAGATACTTAATTTGTGACAATTTTTCCACGTTGAAAATGTAAGAATTGTTAAACAGACATATATAGATAAGATGAACTACTTCTCCCCTAACAAATTGATTTTAGGATGGATATCCACACTTTTTAATATGATATTAGAACTCAATGTGGATAATTAGTCTCTCAAAATTCCGAAGACTCCACTCAAGCCGGTATTTAATGATGCAAAAAGTTTGGATCCGACCCAAGTGAGTAAGCGAAAGCGCATGTATTTCAGTTCTTGAATTAGATTGGTTGATTTTGAGATGAATGACCACACTTTTTAATAATACTTGTAATTAATTTTTTTTTTTTAATTTATAACATAATTTTAATTACATACAATTTATTTTACTTTTATTTAATTTGATTATTTGCTTTTGAAAATTTTAGTCCTCAAGTTTAAAAGAATGTAATAAACATTGTTGGAAATCAATGTATCATACTGTCATTGAACATGCAGTAACATTGTCCAGCTATTAGTAGGGTTTTTTTTTTGAAACAGAAAATCATTGTATTTATCATTTAAACAAGAACCCATAGGGCTAGAGGCTAACGTGCTTTGAATCAAATAAAAGAAATGGAAGAAGCCAAGCAAGTACTTTAGAAAACCAAATTTGTCAAAGAATTAACCCCTAGAGATGTTAGTTCATATGCTACCGTGTTTGTTTGGCGTGGAGCAAAACACATATCAATTTCAGAAAATATTGCCATATACAAGCCAATTTCTTCGAGAATGATGCCCACCGAAGAATTGCGAAGGGAGTTGTCCTTGAGGGCTTCAATTAAAACTTTAGAATCGGCTTCAACAATCATTGGAGTGAACCGCCATGGATGAGCCAACTTCAAACCTGCCAGCATCGCCCAAGCTCCGCACATAGAGGGCTGGTTCCTCCCACACCAAAAAATGAAGCAACCAACAAGCAGGTTTCATTTGAATCTCGCAAAACAATCCTTAACCCATACTCCCTAGACGATGAGGCATCATCGATTTTTAATTTGAGCTTCCCAACCGGGGATGCTCCCATCGCCTAAATCGCCCACTCACCACCCTTAGAATTCGCTGAGATTTTGGAAGGGACACTTCTCTAAAGTATTGAGTAATCCAATGATTATCCACCACCCGCAGCTTTTCCCCTTTCTCCCGCTGATTCCTGCGATACCATAAAGACCAGTAAACCAGACAAAATAGTTCTATCTCATTCCTAGACAATGATTCACCAACGAAGCACAAGAACTCAGCAATCCCAAATCCTTCAGCAAGCGAGAAATTCAATCGAAAATTGAAGCATCTCCACAAAAGTGCTACACAATCACAACTAAAAAAATATATGGCAAATAGTCTCTGCTTTATTCTTACATCCTTTGCATAAAACATCTATGGGCATACGACGATTACACAAAATAGTTTTAATTGGCAATAGACCATAAAAAAGCTTCCAGACAAAAAATTTCACCTTTGATGGAATTGATAATCCCCGAGTAGTTTCCACCACGATTCAGTTGGCTGATTAGATGAAGAAGAGTCTTGATAAGTTAATGAGGCCCACAATTTGTAGGCACGGTTAACCGTGAAAATACATTAGTGGTATAATGCCTAATCCAAGAATCCTCCAATTGAGATGGGCAAATAGACACCTTTATAATTGCACGAACATCCTCCTCCCATAATAATTCCCGAATATAGTCCACATTCCAGAAACCATAAGGGTTAATTAAATTAGCTACGTTCAACGATCGTACACTCAATCCGGCAGGTGTTATCAATTGAAAAGTTGATTCACGCAATAGCCAAGGATGCTGGAACACTTTTGTGGATCTCCCATTACCAATTCTACTTCATATCCCTTTTTTAAGTAGTTCTAATCCCCATAACAGACTTCTCCATACATATGAACTATTTGTCCTTTGTTGGGCCTCAAACAATGATACATCATAGAAATATTTACCTTTTAGCAAACGGGAAATAAGAGAATCAGGAAATTTTAGAATTCTCCAGGCTTGTTTCGCCAACATGGCTTGGTTAAAGCCACGAATATCCTGAAAACCCATTCCTTCATTCAATTTAGGTAAACACATTTTGCTCCAGGCTTTCAAATGTATCTTCTTTGTTCCATTCGAATATCCCCACCAAAAATTTGCAATGGATGTTGTTATGTCCTTACAAAATACCCTAGGCAACCTAACAAAAGACATAGCATAAGTAGGTCACGCTTGGGCAACTACCTTAATCAAATTTCCTTACCTTCAATAGAGAACAAAGATCTTTTCCAACCCGCCACAACTTTTTCCACCCGTTCTTTAATGTAGCCAAGATCTACCCCCTTATTCCTGGACAAACGAGAGGGAAGACCAAGATATTTGCCTAGGTGCGCAGTATCATGAATATGTAGAATATTTCTTAGCTTACCTCGTTCTGTAGCAGGAACATAGGCTAAAAAGTATTGCCGACTTTTCATAGTTGACACATTGTCCAGAAACAGTTTTATACCGATGCAAAATATTTTGAACTTCAGAATGTGCAATAAATTTAGAAGGAAAACCCATATGACCCATAAGAGCTTTTAGAAACTCCCATTCAACCCTGTCATACACCTTACTCATATCGAGTTTTAAATCGGCTGCACCACATTTCCCATGCCTCTTTGACATAATATAGTGCACGCATTTGTAACTCACAATAACATTATTAGCAATTTGTCTGCCTAGGATAAAAGCACTTTGAGATTCACATATTAAATGTGGCAATACCACCCTCAACCTATTTGCAATGGTTTTGGACACCATTTTGTAGACCACATTACATAGACATATAGGCCAAAAATCTGCTGCAGTCTTAGGATTTTTCAACTTCGGTATAAGAGCAATGTTAGTATGGTTGAAAGCTTTGGCAAATAAACCCCCATTCAAAATATCCAAACATGTACTAACCATAGAGTCGCCGACTGTCTCCCAATAACACTGATAAAAAAGAGTCGGCAAACCGTCAGGCCCTGGTGCTTTTGTAGGGTGCATTTGGAATAAAGCTATCTTGATTTCCTCCCTTGTGAAAGGTTGTGCAAGCCTTGCGACCATCTCTTGAGATAAAACACGGGAAAAATACCTCCATAGGCTCCATCATAACATTCAAATTTGGATTATAAGAGGTGAAAACTCGTCGAAAAGGCCTTATAAGTTCCTCCTCAATGCTTGATTCATCATAATACCACTCTACATTTGCTCCCTTGAGGCTAGAAATGAAATTCTGTTGATGCCGTAATGTAGCCTTCTTATGAAAACAACTAGTATTTCGATCACTCCATTTTAGCCAACTCTACCTTGACCTTTGTTTCCCATAGACCTCTACAACCTCATAAGCTTTTTCTAGTTCGGAGTCAAGCTTCGATATCAAAGTTAATTAGGCAAAGAAGCGCTATTAATAAGCTTTTGGATTTGGCTCTTAAGAAGCTCAAATTCTGTAAATATACCTCTATTCTTCTATCTCCCCACGGTCCCAGCACCTTACAAACAACTTTAAGACGTTCCACTAAGCCTTTGGGATCATCTCCTCGTTGAGAGCTATGCAAAGAAATTTTCACAATTTCACCGTAAGCTTCATCCCTTATCCAACACTTTTTAAACCGAAACCGATTATGTGATCTATAAGGTGTAACCGATTGTTTAATATGTAAAGTTAGACTAATTAGTCTATCATCAGACGAGCACGAGCACCACTCCAAATGCGAACGTGTTTACTTTCAAAAAGCTTACCAAAAGAATCATTCGCAAGGAATCGATCCGGCCTTTTAATAATAGGAATAGCAACTGTACATCTCTTGGACCAAGTAAAAATCTAGCCACAATATACCAAATCACATAGATTAACATCATAAAAAACAGATCGTAAATCCTTCATAATTTTGGAATGTTTCGTAGACTCGCCACTCTTCTCCGACATCCAAAGGCACTCATTAACATCTCCATCCACCAACCATGGCGAATCATCTAGATTATATAGTCTCAGTAGAAGTTCACACGTTAAATATTTGTTCTTTGCTTCCGGGCAACCATATAATCCAGTAAAATGCCAAGTCAAACTATTCCAACAACATAAAACATCAATGTGATTTTTTGAATAAGACCGAAGAGTCATAGACACCAAACCACTCCATAATAAACATAAGCCTGCACTTAGTCCACCACTCGGAACCGTAAAACATCGATCATAAGCAAGGTGTTATTGTATATAGATCATTCGTTGCTTTGAACACTTCGTTTCAGAAAAAAAACCACCTGGGGACGACATACTTTGACAATGTGTCGAAGATCCCGGAACACTTGAGGATTTTCCACCCCCCTAACGTTTCAACATACACAATTCATAATCTTCGGAAAGGCTATTCCACAACCATCGATGAGCTAGGAGAGATTGAGTCATTCTCACCCTTCAACTTCTTATTTACCCCTTCCACATCCTCTTGTACCACCAACTCATATTTTCGTTTCATCAACTGCTTCTTTTGCCCAAGCCTTGCATCATCCTCCGTATGCTCCTTAACACTACCAACACAAAATGACTTTCCTTTTGTCCTTGGCATGACAACATCAATATCCATGTCTTTCTTCGGTACCCCCTCATTTCTAGTTGTATCTGAAGGAATAAAGCTCTTCTTGGACAGGGCCATTACTAGTGCCCCCAAACAATGCTCCCCAACTAGAACTGGATTTGCACCACTAGAAAGAGTAGGATTCATCACCTCCTGTCTTTTCTTCCAGCTCGTCACATCGTTTCTTCCATCCTTACGCTTCCCCTACTCCAAACGTTCTTGCCTATTCAACCCTCTTCTATGATCACCATAATTTAACTCTATCATAGTTTCATTACCAAATGAAGCCTTAGCCTCCTTACAACACCATAAGGTCTTTGCCTTCAACCAGCCACCATATTGATACCTCACCATATTTGGCCAACACCTTTGAACATTTTTTATGAGAATGTCCAATTATCCCAGACATATAACATAAATCAGCAAGTCTTTCATATTGAATGAGACACCATAAAAATTGATCATTCACTATCATAACCTTCACCCTTCGTATTAATGGCTTTGAAACATCAATTTCCACCCAAATTCAAAATATAGGGCCTGTACACCTGTTTTCATCAGCGTCAACACACAGAACTGTGCCAACCATCGAACCAACTCTTTTAGCCATGGTATTGGTCATACAAGTAAAAGGAATATTGTGTATCTGGATCCACTTTTGAGAATAAGAGAAATTGAGAGAACCAACCTGCTTATCTACCTTTGGAGTCACCATAACCAGTAACGTTTTATCATAACACTAAGAACCGTCAGCTATAATTCATGCCTTTTTCATTATTGTACGAAATTGTACAAAAAACAAATTCTCCCTCACAATTTCAAGCCTCGTGTCTACATTACACTTCCAGACCGATTTCATTACAGACTGAAAAGTATTAAAGTGAAACCTCTCAGACGTAACCGCTTGTATCATAACACACAGATCAATGGTCTCCATATCGTACATTGCATCATTAGAAACAAGGGTCACACTAACCTTCTCCGAGTCAGTAAGATTGAAAGTTCTCCACCTTTTCACAATATCGTCCATGATAAAGATCAAAATCACACTATTGAAATGAAACTTGAGAAATTGTTCAGAAACTCGCCTCCACTTTTCACCGGAAAAACAAGAAAACCGACCATCAATTACTAGAACCACCACTACAGTTGCCAAAAATATTAAAAAACCACCCACTCATCCACTAAAAATAACTCCCATGTATAGAGAAAACTCCCATAAAGAGAGAGACTATGTTCGAAAATTCTAGCTATTAGTAGGGTTGAGTTCGCGCAATCCATTTTATTTACACAAAAAGAAAAAGAAATTATAAAAAAGGAAAAAGTACCACATGGGATACTTAGAGTGTGTTGATGCCGAAAATGGTCAACGAATATCCATAGTGAATTTTTTTTAACTGAGGACGAAAAGGCCTGCAAAAAAGCAAAATTAGGACACACCGGTGTGGTGTGAGCCACATGGCCTCCAATGCCTAAGTCAGAAACGTATTTAGGGAAAGTAAATTAGAACTTTAGGAATGACTTAAGTGTACTTAGCTTACAATCCGTCCCTTGGACGAGAAAATGACTTGACTTTTATAGCAGTTTATCTCGTAACCGCTGCAGCTCACTTATGGTGATATAATGGCCGACCGTTAGAAACGTCTGTCATTAAGCCGGGTATGAATTCCGGCGTAACTCCTGACCGTTACCTTTTGGAGGTGTAACGGCCTTGACTCTAGAGTTACTTGGACTCAGTCAACCTTGGCAGGCCCTCACCTCCATGGTCGACCCCCTTAAGGGTGCAGCCTTCTCGTTATAGTGCTAGGACGCTATGGGTGTGCAACGTCCCTTAGCGCTACTTTGGACTTGGTCGACTTATCCACAGAAAAGTCCTAATCTCCATGACCAACCCACCCGGGTTATCCTACTCGATCGTCCTCCTCAGAGGTCGGCTTTGGACTCGATCAACCCTTACGGGTCCTCACCTCCACGACCAACCCACTCGGGTTGACCTATCCGTTGTAACCAGGGACGCCACGGGATGCAGCGTCCGCCTGCGTTACTTGCACTCGGTTGACTCCTGGGGGAGAGTCCTGACCTCCATGACCAACCCACTCAGGCTGACCTACTCGTTGTAACGGGCGAAGCCACAACGTACAACGCCTCCATACGTTACTTAGACTCGGTCGACTCTTCGGAGAGTTCTGACCTCCACGGCCAATCCACCCGGATTAACCTACTCGTTGTAATGGGCGACGCCACGAGGTGCAGCGCCTCCAAACGTTACCTGGACTCGGTCAACTCTTCGAAGAGTTCTGACCTCCACGGCCAATCCACTTGGATTGTCCTACTCGTTGTAACGGGCGACGCCACGGGGTGCAGCGCCTCCAAACGTTACCTGGACTCGGTCGACTCTTCGGAGAGTCCTGACCTTTATGACTAATCCACTCAGATTGACCTACTCGTTGTCGGACCCGAGAAGGGTGTGGCTGCAAGGGCCGACCCCGGGGGATCAATGCCTTCCTTGGCCAAGCCCAGAGGAGACAGACTTACTCGACCGACCCGGGGGGGTCGGTATGGACTCGGTCGATCCCGAGGGGGGATGTGGCCTCCATGTGGGGCCGACCCCCGAGAGGTCAGAGATGGACTCGGCCGAACCCCGGGGGGTTATCGCCTCCATTTGGCCGACCCCCGAGAGGTCGGAAATGGGGAGGCCGACCCCCGGGGTTGGCGTTGGCTTATTTGTCCTTCATGCGGGTCCAAATCTCTTCCGAGTCTTTCGGGATATTTTAGCCTACAACAGAGTGTACCATGTGAGAAGCTGCATGCATGTTTCCTTGGCGTCAGGCAAGTAATCGTCAATTTTAAATATCAATCAAAAAGAAAAAAACCCATTAAGAAATCGAACAAACAAACTGCTCAAGTCAAATTATGTCTGAATGATAAAAATATCATATTGAATTTAATTTTAATATATACATTTGATTTTTTTAAAATTAGTCTTAATGATAAATTAGTTATTAACTGTTGATACCGAAAAATGGCTTCAGAATCAACAATAAAGATTTGTTTACCAAGAACGAAATTGCCTATAAAATAACAAAAATTAGGTACACTGGTTTTGTGTGAGTCATAGGGCCTATAATGCCTAAGTCAGTAATGTATTTTGAGAGAGTTTTCTAGCTAACAAATTGTTCACTTAGCTTAGAATGTACATATAACATCTTGGATGAAATGAGAATCACCTTACCTTGTATACCAGTTTGAGTTGTAACTGTTGTAGCTCACTTAATGAGGGCTTAACGTGAGCCGTTTGGCAACATCCGCCATTTAAGCCTGGAATGAATACCGATGTAATTTGTGTAAGTTACAATTTAGAAGTGTAACAGCCTGATCATTACTTGAACTCGGTCAACTCCTACGGGTTTTCACTTCTATGGCCGATCCCTTGGGGGTGTGAGCCTTCTCGGTGTAAGTCTACTACGTTACCCATTAGTGGTGCAATGACCTGAGATGTTACTCAGACTCCATTACAAGAAAATTGGTCTTCGGCAACAGGAGTATTGACGACAGAGGCAAACTCTATCGCATTTGACCACCAAATGGGATGACAACACACGTCGTCGCATTTCCCTAAAACTAACGCGACAGATCATTTGATCTGTCGCTTTATATCAGAGAAAAGACGATAGATTGTGTCGTCGCGACAGAGAAAGCTCTCTATCGCCTTTGGTTGAACATAATTTTTTTAAAATTGAGCAAAGACGACAGAGTCAACACTCTATTGCCTTTGCCAGATATTTTCCCACCAAAACGAATTTTGGGCGCAAAAATGGTTGGACTTCGGCCACAGAGTAGGCGGTTCTGTTGCTAAAGCTCAACCATTTATTAATTTTTTAATGGGCAAATGCGACGGAGCATTATTCCGTCGCATTGCCCCCGATTACAGAGTATAGAACTCGCAATTTCTTCTTCATTTTTCCCTTTCTTCTCCAAATTCTTCATTTCTCCCAAGGGGTCAAGACCTTCCTTGGCTGATCCCGAAAGAGTTCAAGTTGCAATGGAGGACCCCGGGGTGTCAATGCGGATATTGGCAACTCTTGAAGAGATAGGATTGGCTTGGCCAACCTCCTAGGGATTAAGGCATTCCGTGACCGATTCCGAAGAAATTTTGCCTTATACAAAACTTCTGAAAAGTATTTTTCGTGTAACATTAGCTTTTTCAATTTTTTCAAAAGTATGTCTTCAATAATTTTTCTGTATAAGAATTTGTTAAATATATATTTTGTTTAGTAATATTAAAAAGAGCGGAGTCCGCTAATTTTGAAAAATATTATAATAAGATGAATGAATAAGAAATATTATGATACAAAAGTTTCACCGCTTGAAAAGAAAACATTTTTTTTAGAATAAAAGAAAACAAACTTTATTAACACTTAAAATTTCACCTTTTCAGACATTGAAACTCTCAATAAATAATAAATTAATTAAATACAAGTATAAAAATAGTGCTGACTTGCTACCTAAGACAGATTTGGCTAAGGGGAGGTGAAGGACCCAAGCCCATGGAAAGACATCTCTCCCTTCCCATTATTTATCATCTAAACTAAAAATTAGGGTTTCAATCATTTATTTTTGTAATTAAATTTTTTTTTTATAAAATTAGTCAAATCTAAAAAATAATTATAAAATAATTTATTTAAACAAATTAACGAATATAATTATTAAATTAATAATATTTATTACTGCGTAGTTTTATTATAATACAATATTCAGATAATATTAATGATAATATATAAATATTTTAAAACTTAACTACGTTTAACCTAACGCATCTATTACAAATTTTAGAAAAGAAATTGAGATTCAAAAGTAAGAAAAAAGTCAGGTTAATATGTTTTTCTTTATCTTAATTTATCATCAGCTATTATTGTCTACCACTTTCCAATAAAAAACTATAATGTCTGCCCAAAAAAAAATAAAATATTAGACGTAAATTTCATAACATTGACCCAACAAATGAAGCATAAATTCACATAATAGGTTTACTAATTTGTTATCCGAAAGTTTGGATATAATTTTTAAGAATATGTAGTATTAATATTTAGAATGAGATTTTATTTTGAGTATTTAGAAGCAATGATTACATTAAAAAACTTGTATGGACATAGTTTTTAAACGTATTTAGAATAATGATTTTTGCTAAGTATTTAAAAGTAATGAATATTAATGATTACAGTCGAAAACTTATTTCGATGTAGTTTTTAATAAGGTGTTTGTTTGAGATTTTATGGAGGACTTATTTTGAACGTTTAGTAATAGTTCGTTTGTTTGAAGGTTTTGGTAGAGTGTTTAAAAAAATGTGTTATTAATTTTTGTTTGTATGAAAAGTGTTTATGTAGAAGTTATAAAAATTATTTGTTGTTTTTGATATAATGTGACATTTATGAATATTTTTAAATAAAAAATATATTTAAAAAAATATTTGAATAAATTAAAGTTAAAAAAATAAAACTATTAAAAAAAAAGTTAAAAAAAAATAAAGTCAGCCACGCTTACTGCCAGATAGCTTCTGGAAAAAAACCCCTAAACACTAGCACCTAATGCTATCCCACCAAATTTCTAAAAACCTTTAACAAATAGCCCTAAAATATTTAGAATTAGTATTTAAAATGAGAAATGATTTTAAGTATTTAAAAGCAATGATTACAGTCAAAAACTTGTTTCGAAGTAGTTTTTAAGAATATTTAAAATGATGATTTATTTTGAGTATTTAAAAAATAATGATTGCAATCAAAAGATCGGTTGGATGTAATTTTTTTTTTTAAAGAGTATTCAGTAAATACTAATTTTAAATTTTCTTTTGAATACTCCTTCCAAAAGACCCTACATGTAAAACAACATTCTTACAGATTGCAGGGCGCTCCAACTTTTTATAATAATATTTTGATGTTACTAATCCCATATATTTTTTAATGGCATTAATCACTAAGAAAAAACCTAAAATTAAATCGAAGAATTGAATAAAGGTAGAGGTTTATATCAACCTTGGTTATTTGAGGTGCTCATATGGATAGTTAGGCTCACCTTTGACCTAACACACCCTAAATTATAGGTTTAAAATAATGACAACCTGCTAACAAACTTTCATGGTTACTTTTTAGGCTGTGTTTGAAGTTTGATTAAACAAACGGGAGTGGTTAAGTTATTATAACTCAATTCACACATTTGACTTAATATTTACACTAGTGAGTTGATTTAAATTCAAGTTGATATTTATATAATCTCCACCGTTGTAATTTCACATAAAACATACTCCTAAATCGTTTGAGACTAATCGTTTATCCTACAATATTTAGAGTTTTGATGGCACATTAGCTAAAATCATTTTCAAAAATACGAACGTTAGATGATGGCTTATAATACTTTTTTTAATTTTTAATTTTTATTTCAGATGATAGGTTATCTCCATTTAGATGTCAGAAACTTGTGACGACAGACGCTGCCTGTCATCTTATATGTGTCGACATGTTATATAATATAAATAGAAAGGATAAGATGATGGGAATTTTCCATCATCAATAGTGCATGACATGTTAAACTTTTGGCGTCGGGCGCCCAACACTAGAAGTTTGCATGATTCGAACATTTCAAAACTCTTCTAGGTTTATGCATTGAGCTATCTACCCTATTTTGTGGGCAAAATTATTATAACTTATGCTATAATAACTTGCATTCCAAATACAGTTTATTGTTTTTAATAACTCAATTGGTAGCTCAAGCACAATATTAAAGTTTACAACGACCACCTAACTTTAACTTCTTTGTCCCTCTCTTGGATACTTCAATTCTTCATTGTTGCCACTATTTTTGTTGACTCATGAAGTAGACATTTTTCTACTTCGCACGAGGTAAATAGCTCGAGTCTTCGCATACATGTGTCCATCTCAACATTGTAGAACAAACCAAACAGAATGTATTTAATTCCTTCCAACTTGAAGTGTCTAAATTTTTATCAAGTAAAAGGAAAAGATTGAGGCTTTCCTCACGCAAATGTATTGTATGCATGTTCTTGCCATGTTGTCTATGAATTGATAATCTTCTATTTTTATAGTTGCTTTGAATTTACTATAGTGAGAAAATTAACTATAAGATTTTTTTAGATTTTTAAAAAATTGGAAAAAAAATTAGGCAATCATCAAAAAATTTCTTGCTTAAGGCTCAATGAACTCAGAGAAAACAACCAGGCCGCCATTGGAACATCCGATCTTCGGACTTAGAAACCATCTATATGATCTTAGAGTCGAACTTAATCTAAGATGCTCATAAACCATGAGTGATCACTAGATATAAAACTTTGTCTTGGAAATCATAGCTTAATAGACGCAATAATACTAGCATGAAGCTTTGTATCCATTTAAAGTAAAAAAGTTTCTTGCACGAGCAATGTCATTTTGGCTTAGAACAAAATAACGCGTTGTTTGGTTTTTCAGGTGTGAGACACATGACTAGTAACTCATGCTTAAGTAGTGTGCTTTTAATTTTTAAAAGAAACAACATCTGCCTCCGTGTATTTTTGATAAATAAACGATAGTGCAACTTCTGAGTGAGGAATCATCTGAAGGTTCTTTGAGCGCAAAGCATAAAGTGGTGTGTGATGATTAATATTCTACCTCGAAATAAAGATAAGTGTTTGCAATTATTTTCCTTGTACATTATTATTTATTGTATGAATGTTTATAAAAATAGTGTGCGTTGTTAGTTGTGTTTCACTCTTTTAGATTGATGTGTAGGTTGTAAGTGGCCATTTGTCATCTCTTAGAGACATGTTAGTGGTGTTTCACTCTTGTGAGAGTGCATTGTGTGTTGCTATTGACACTTTACTCTTTTGAAAGTGTATAGTGAGTTTTCAATCATTTCTCACTTCTTTGAGAGTGCATATGAGTTACTAATGGTCTTTCACTCTCTTAAAAGTGCAGTGTGAGTTGCTAGCAATGTTTTATTCATTTGAGAGTAAAATCAGAGTTATTGGTGATGTTTCACTCTTTTGAAGGAGCAATGTGAGAGGCTAGTAGTGGTTCGGTCTTTTGAGAGTGCAGTGTGATATGCTAGCAGTGGTTCACTTCTTTGAGAGTGAAGTGTGAGTTGTTAGCAATGTTTCACTTCTATAAGGGTGAGTGTGAGATGCAAGGGATAGTTTACTCCTTTAAGAGTGGATTGTGAGATACTAGGTGTCTTTCAGTCATTTAAAGTGTGATTTGCTTATGATGTTTCACTTCTTTGAGGGAGCAATATGAGTTGCCAATGATGTTTTACTCCTTTAAGGATGCTCTATGAGATATTAGTGGGTGTTTGACTCTTTTGAGGGTGCATGAGGAGTTTTTAACTGTGTTTCACTTCTTTGAGGGTGAATGATGAGTTGCTAATTGCGTTTTACAACGTTAAAGTGCATGATAAGTTGATAATTGAGTTTCAGTTATTAGACTGAGTGAGTAATTAGTAATGTTTAACTCATGTAAAAGTGTAGGGTGAGTTGTCGAGTTTGCTTCACTCATTGAAGAGCGCAGTCATACTTATGAGTTCATGATAATATAATGCACCTAAACTACAGACGATTGTTCATGGAGTGGGTTGGTGCATGCTTTAGTGTTTTATTATGAGTCAAAGTGTAGTTGAGTACAAATATGTGGTTTTGTTTAATAATGATGAAGTTTGATTCATTTTATGAAAAAGAAGTTGATAAAAATTAAGCTGGTTAAGTTCTTACTAATTTAGTGTATAACCTTGGAACCTAATTTGTTTAAGTTCATACTGATAACTTAATAATGCTCACTCATGTAAGTTAGAAGGTAATATGTTTAAGCGAGAGATTTTTTAAGGATTGTGCTCTGAAGGCCTATTAGTTTGTAATTAAAGAACACAGTTAATGTAATTTAATGTTATTAACTATCATTTATTGCACATTTAATTATAAACATTATCTAGCTCTAAAGCATTAATTGGATCAATGACACTATGTCCATGGTTATTAATCTGAATACTTAGACAAGTATGCGGGATAAACTAGTGGATCTAGTTCCAAGTGAATAACCTAAACTTGTGTACAATATATGAACTAAGGCTGGGCGCCTAGTGCTGGTGACATCGTTGGGACAATCCACTTTGCAATAGTTGTAGACAACCTGATTCTTGTTGTTTATGTGAAGACATGTTATTGAGGGTGCCAATGCAAAAAGAGTTTTTGCATTAGATCGGAGCAAAAATATTTGATATGTCTTGCAATTCTGTTATATACGTAGATCAAATATTTCACTAGGATGGTTGTATGCTCGTATAATTTTAATCCTTAGTGAGTTATGAACTCATGCTTTATGAAAACGTCATTTAATGTATATGAGTGAGACCAGTCAAATAACATTGGGTCAATAAGCCTTTACTTTAAGGATTGTCGTAGCCAGTAGCTAAAAATGCAATGTCACTAAATGGAATTCACTCATTCACTAGTTTTTTTTGGAAGTATATGAGTTGTTCCCTTAAAAATTGATTATGAAGATTGAAAAAAAGGTAGCACCTCTCACTAGCCCGAGAGAATACTGGTTTATGGTTGAACCATGAACAATTTGTTCATTAGAGGAATCAATGACGCTTAAGGAGAAAGATGCCACAAGGAAAAAAATGAATTTTTTGCCAAGCTATGAATTACGAACAACTCGTGAAGGATCATTTAGTAGATGACCCATATTCGTTGACATAACTTGTCCTAAAGTGCAAGAAAGTTCAACACATGCCTTTAGTTGAATAAGCGAATATCGAGTCGTTTAGCTTTCAATCTATGGTTCACTAGTTCCCAACTAGCTCATATTTGTTGGTACATTGTTTTATTAAAGTGTTAGTTCGAAGAGTTCAAACTAGTTAATAAATTATGTTGGACATATTAATTAAAAGGAGTTTTAGTTTAATTTATTTAGCTAAATATTAATGTATAGAATATATTAATAAAGTAATATTTATTGGATAAATATTAATGATGAAGAACTAATAAATATATTGAATAAATATTTATTAATTAAATATTAAATAAAATAAAATAAATTAATTTATTGAATATATAAATTGAATAAATTAAAGAGAATTAATTAATATATGAGATATGTTTATTAAATGATATTTTTGGATAGATATCATAGACAATTCAATTAAAGAAAAATATATTGAGAATATTATTAGATAAATATTTAAAAAGATTTCATTCATATCTTTTAATACGAGACATCAAAAGATATTATGATTATCTAGATTATAGGATAACCTAAACTTATAGAAAGAGATCTTGGTGATCATTATTTTCATCCCTTCTCATACTAGACAAATCTCTAATCAAGTTGTCAAACTATGAGAGCTTTGTTTTTCTCTAAAGACTTCCTACCAAACAATCAATGTCCCAAGAGTTAGCTTGGAAGATTGGAGGAGATTTTTTAAGAAATTCTTGGGAATAGTTGATCCTACTTAAAGTCACAGACCCACTGGTATTGTTCAAAGCATAAATTGAGTAAGTTTTTAATTACTTTATAATAAATTAATAACATAAGGGTTTGCATCTATATTAATGAAATTAATAAAATTTAAAAATAATATCGCTTCCGCTGCGATCCTTGCAAAAAAGAAAACCCGATTCAATTCTCAAAAAAGATGAGAGGAAACTTTTTCCAAGCATGATGAGGATATTCGGTATATAATGTGTTTAAGCGTAAGATTACTAGGATAAGAATAAGTTGTGGTGATGTTATTTAGTGTTAGATTACATGTTTATTGCTGAGATTTGCATGAACATGTTGATTTTACATTGTAAAGATGATAAGCTTTACCCTAGCGTTAGTACAATGTGTTGGGTGAGGTGATGGAGGATTTGTGCTTCAGAGCTCTATTTAGTGGAGTTAAGGTATATGACTCAATTACGAATGAAACGATTATGTCGTATGTGATCCTTATATTTCTCTTTCGTAGTTGAAAGAGTAGAGAGTCGATCACGATTTATGAAGACAATATTAGTTATAGGACTGCTAGGAGGTGTTCTAGTGTGGCTAGTAGAACGAGAAATGAGAGAGTTGTTGAAGTAGTGAAAAGATGTGTGGGAACATACAGTCGAGAGTAAGTACCTCTAGATACACATGTTCTAGTAACTATCATTGCAAGGTGAATATTAGAGTCGAGAGAGGGGTCAAGCATGAGTGGTGTTTTAGCTGAGTGCTCAAGGTGGTAAGGGCATGTCTTGGATTTTCGGCCCTAGAGTGGCATGTAGTTAGCAAGATCGCCACTCAACGATTTGAATTGAGGCACAACTCTGATAATTGGAAATTATGATTGCTAATTAGTTTTTAGATGGTACACGAGCAATATACTTTCTTATTGTATGTGAAGTGATGTTTAATGCTCCAATTAGGGAGCTTATCGAGTAGACAATTGTACTCTAAAGTGGAGTACGTAGTAAACATGTTAGTTAACGTGGTATGTGATAAATGGTTAACATATGTAAGATGTCGAGTATCGTAGACATGATTTATCTAAGTTTTTTTTTGAAACTTTGTGTTTTATCTCTAAGTTAGGATTTGAGAGTTACTAGTGAGACCTTTAAGTTTTCGTCTCTAAAAAGTTCAAAGTTGATGTACTTTATATTAGTAATGTTTGGAGCAAAAATATAAAATGAAAAAAAAAATAAAAATAAAAGAATAAATCTATTATCCATGTTTGGACCATCTTAATCATTCTCTTATAATCACGATTCATCTCGTATTAGTCTTCATACTCACTTTTCTTTCTCTCCTAACCACTTTTTAATTCATTCATAATCTCTATAACCTCTTTTAATTAATAATTTCTAAAACTCAATTCTTCCTTAATCATTTTTTTTTTTATCATAATCATTTCATGCACTTCAAACATAAGTAATTTTTGCTCACAAACAAAATAAAAAATTTCTCACGTCTTTCGCTCTAAGGGCCTGTTTGGTGGGCCGTTTCGGGTCAGGACGCGAAATAACCCGGCATTTGGGCCGCCGGGTTGTTTAAATTTGGTAACCCGGCGCGTGAAGACGGCCATTTCACGCCCGGGTTACTCGCGGGCTTCGCGCC
>JBBMEG010017355.1:13593-26612 GCA_037832605.1 Cyclanthera cordifolia | reverse complement strand
TATTCTAATTATTTTGTTTTGAAAGTTTTTTTTTTAATATTCAAATTATTTAATAATAATAATATTTTATAATTTGCAAATGTATTCATTTATTTATTATTTTTCGATTGAATAATTATTATGTTTTCTTACGTTATATTATTATTGTTTAAAACATTATCTTTGATTCCATTTTTTTTAGTATAAATTAATTCGTCTAATAAGTTTGAAGCTAATTTTAATCGAAACTTAATTCAATAATACCATATTATAAATACAAATTTGGTTAATTTAAAGTTTATATAAAATTTAATGTAAAAAGAATCCTTACATGCCTCGACATAAAAAATTGTAATAAATAAAAAATTTGTCAATATAAAGTCATTTATCATAAAAGGTAAAAATTGAGTGGGATAGTATCATAATTCTCATCTTAAGTGCTTTTAACAAAATCAACGTTTTTTTTTAAAATAAATTTTAGATGTATGTTTACATTTTTTTATTAATAAAAATTTCAAATTTATCCGATTTAATTATTTTTTAACTTTTTTTTATTCTAAATAATGTAAATTGCAAACTTCACAATGATTTTTGTTTGTTCAACAATGAGGAAAATGATTGAATCGTAATTTTTTCGATGCATAGATATATATTTATGCAGTAAATTTTATAAAGTTGTGTATATATAGATGGTAAAAAGAAATCATATATCTTAAAATTTAATTTAATTAAATTATTAATCAAATATCAACCTACATTTAATTAATAATGCACATAGATCGGCACAAAAAAAAAATAGAAATGATTTTGAAATGAAGAATTATTTTGAGTGGTTTAGAAATGAAGAGTATTTGAGTGATTATAAATAAGAAGTTATCTGAGTAGTTACAATTGCTGGTTTAGATGTAGTTTTTATAAAAAGATTTATCAATTCTCAATCCAACCTAATTCACTTGCAAAGAAACTCGATTTGGATTATATTTTCAATGATCAATGCAAGTACCAAAATAGTTCAAGTACTTTTCATTTAGGAAGACTAAAACCTCTACTCATACGATATGATGTGTCCTAATATACACTCAAGAAGTATGAGATCAATCATTCGATTTCTAGGATTCCAATTATTCTAATCTCATAAAAAGAAAATTAAAAGTAAAATTTATGTGTTCTTAAAAATAAAAAAATGTAGGTACTGTTTTATAATCATTTTGTTTTTGTTTTTGAAATTTAAACCTACAACCATTACTCCAACACATAATTTTTATGATTTTATATCTATATCTTAATTGTGATTTTAAAAATAAAATCAAAATTTGAAAGTTAAAAAAAAAAAATAGCTTCCAAATATTTATTTTGCTTTATAGACTTTAGTTAGTATCCATATAATGATTAAAGAGAAGATGAAATATATATAAAACTTTAGATAAATATAACTTAAATTTCAAAAATCAAAAACGAACAATCAAATGGTTATGGTCTAAATAATTATCATACAGAGCATTAGATACTAAATTGAATTTTTAAGAATATAAGAAATTAAATATAACAAAACTCAAAACATGAATAAAATAGTTTTTTAAAAACGTTTAGAAATAAAGGGTGAATTATAAATTTAGCACTTATGTTTAGAAATAAAGGGTGAATTATAAATTTAGCACTTATGTTTTGATGAATGCTACACTTTAGTACATATAGTTTCAAAATATAGACTTTATTCAGTATGATTTGGAAAATTCTATAATTTAGTCTATATAGTTTAAAAAAATTAGAATTTAATCAGGTTTGACAAAATCTAACAAATAGTCGGTATTCATGATTGTCGATATATAAAATAAGAAGAAGTTAGTTTTTTTGTGTGTTTATTGATGAGGTGTGAAATTAGTAATTATTTAGAAAAAATACATAATTTATACATTATTTTACGAATAACCTGAACTATTTTTTAAGTTTTATCAAAACATAGAAACTAACTTATATTTCTTCGAACCATAAAAATTAAATTTTATATTTCTATTTCAAATGATACTAACTAAATTATTTATTTCTCTTCGTTAAATTTATAATTTACCTAAAAATAAAATTAAAAAAAAAAAGAAAGAGGAAAAATAAGATATTCTGGTTCAACAAACGCCGTAGAGTTTGGCTGAACAAAGGAAAAGAGCATATAATCTAGAAAGAGAATTGTCATCTCAAATTCTCAATTCACATCCGCACACCCTTCAACTCCCCCACTGTTCCACTCTTTCGCTCCGACGTATAGGAAATGATCTTTCATCAACAAACTTTCAGATAAGAATGGCAACTCAGCCGCTATCTCCCACTTCAATTTTTCCTTCTCTTTTCTGTAATGGATTCGCTTTCCATAAATTCACCTCTTCTATTCACACCCACCATGTCTCTGTTTCTTCTTCATTTCCCATGCCTGCCAAAACCAACTCATCCATTTCCAGACTCTGTTCTTTGCCGATCCATTTCGCCAAATCAGGTATTTTATTCTCTGAATACTATTGATGTTTTATCGAGTTTTCTCTGTTGGGTTATGCGATATTCTCTGTTTGGCTTATCGGGTATATGTTTTTATTGATTTTGAGGGGGGTTTTAGTTGTTTGTGTTCTTCAATTTCAATGGAATTGGGGTGTTTCTTGATGGTTGAGCTATAATGGAAGGAATTTGGGATGTGTTATTTTGGTTGGGAATTTGGTTTCGTGATGCTAGAAATGAAACATTTGTTTTGCCTTTTGAATTATCTTCTGTTGTTTCTTGAATTGGATTCTGTTCATTCTTGGTGCTTGAACCTTTTGGTTTCTGAGGAACTTTTTTTTTTTTTTTTTTTTTTTTTTTAAATTTTGGTTCTCATATTTTCTCTGTGGTATTATCATCATTTCTGGGTTTTTAAATTGTAAGGTGGTTGATGGTATTTGTTATTTATCACTTGTACCGCTGTACTGAGTGCTGGCAACAACAATGTTAAGTCAGGTTGGCCAAACCTACCAAGAGTTAGTGGCCGATATGGTTTGGGCTGCTGCAATGTTTTGTGGGCTTTAATGTCTCTTATCAACTTTTGGCCTTCAAAGTAAAAAAGTAACATTTTTATTTTAAATATTTGTTAGACTCTAAGCAACCTTTCAACCTCAACTCTTCTTACATGACCTGCGATCAAATCCTATAACATTTGATCACTAAGAAAAATATATAGAAAATTATTTTCTTAGTAAATGACTACTGTGAATTAAATGAATAAGTTATTTGATCACCAACTTCTCTTTGACAAATAGATCATGGTCGTCCAACAAACTCTCTCCCTCTCTATATGTGTGTGTGTGTGTCTATAACAAAGGGGATTTGAACTTCTTCCTAGAGTAATGCCTCGACCAATTAAGTTATTATATATTTTTATATTTCTTTATCCTCATACAGTTTTGTATTCTCATTTCGGTTTGGTAAATATGGTGTAGTTAACACCTAGGAGAGTATGTTCTCCATCAATCATCATGGTCTAATGGTCATATAAGGCCAAAACTAATAGTGAATAAATTCAATTTATGGTGACAACCTACCTATGAATTATATTTTTACGAGTTTATTTGACAATCAAATATAATAGAGTTAGACAATTGTCCCTGTGAAAATAGTCAAAGTGCCTGTAAGATTGCCTGAAAGCTCACAAAAAAAAGTATATGTTTTTCATCATTTGTATTTGGGGTGTTTCTTAAAAGGGTTTGTTTGGGCCTTCAAGAGTTAATGCTCAAGCGAAGTTCAAGTCCTCCATAACGTGGGTTGAGAATGCGCTACCTTACCTTGATTAGCCTTGTGGAAAGACTTTACACCTTTTATTTGTAGTTTTTGGAAATGTTTTACTTTCAGCCTACAAGTTCATTATTTTCCCTCAAACATTTTTGTTGTTGCATCAGATGCAACTATTTTTGCTTTAAATGGTTGTTAAAGCATGTCCGTTCATCACTAGTACTTAAAAGTACATTCTTATATGAGATTTCTGATAAGTAAACAACATTGTAGTGAAATCAGGCTGATTTCTCATTATTTTCAAAACTCGTGAGTTTTATGAATGAACTTTTCTATTCTTCTCTATGTAGTTTCAGAAAGCTACAGTTCAATTTTATGATGGCCAATGCTGTTCTACTGTATCCTGTTTAGTTTGCAAAGATCTTAATGTGTAGATGCAAACTTCTTTTATCATTGATCACTTCCTTTTGTCTCCTTTGGAATTTTACTCTAGGCAATGGATGTTCATGGATTCAAGATAACTCCTTGTGTCACAGTGTTGCTGCTTCTGTTGAGTGTTATCGAGGCTCCGTTTGTCATGCATTGCCCACAAAGCAAGCACAAGTTTCCATCGTGGAGGATCTTTTTGAATTCATTTGCTCAGGTCCCTTGATTGAGAAGTTGGGTCTGAGCCCCGAAAATGTGGCCGAGGCCATAGATAAATGGCTTGCTTATGGCTCTTATCTTTGTCGATTGTTTAAGGTTAACGAAATGGAGCTCACAATTCCCCAGAAAGCAAGGTTTTATCATTACTATATACCCGTGTTTTTGTGGTGTGAAGATCAAATATCTCAACACTATTCCTCGTTTAAAGAAGGAGACGTAATACCTCCCTTAGTGGTAAGCCTTGGTAATTCCCTTATATTCTTTCTTGTCTCAAACTTGCTTGTATTAAATTATCTGATGGTCTTCCGCATCGAGAAATTGAGATGTTTCTCACGAGGATAGATTTTTGAAGCTACAAGTTAAGCTATTCCCCTGACCACTTGTCTTCAACTCACTTCATTGTGCAGATAGGATTTAGTGCTCCGCAAGGTTGTGGAAAGACGACACTCGTGTATGCTCTCAATTATCTTTTTGAAGTAACAGGCAGGTAGGTTATGATGCTAATAAATTTATTATAACGCGACTGAAGCAGTGATAAGAGTATAAAGAACGGAAAAAATATAATTTCTTACTGAAGTTCTATCTCAGGAAGTCTGCTATGATATCCATTGATGACTTCTATTTGACAGCTGAGGGGCAGGTTGGTTAGCTCTTTCTCTGCCTCTCTATATATATGGTGTTTTTAGCATTTTTCTTTCCCTATGCAGTACTAAAATTAAGTGTAACATGGTAGGCACAACTGAGGGAAAGCAACCCTACAAATGCACTTCTGGAGGTAACTATTCGTAGAATAAGGAAGCAAGTTGTCGTCCTCCATGTTTCTTTCGGTTAATTATTTTTGTTCCGTTTCTTAGTATCGTGGAAATGCTGGAAGTCACGATCTCGAACTTTCAGTCGAAACGCTCACAGCTTTATCCAAGTTGACCAAGGAAGGTGGTTAGCTTCTCCTTTGCTTCTTTTGCTTTTGTTTCCCGGGTTTTTATTGATTACTCATTAGTGCTCTTTTGTGATGAAGGTTTAAAGATGAAGGTTCCTAGATATGATAAAGTGAGTGCAAATAGGCCACCACACGACCTTGGTTTGCTCGTATCTAATTCCTTTCACTTTTGATTTTTAACTTCTTTTTCTCTGTTTCATTCAGTCTGCATACAGTGGAAGAGGTGACAGAGCCGATCCTTCTACTTGGCCCGAGGTTGAAGGACCACTGACAGTAAGAAATCTTTATTGAACAAGAACAGTGTTTTAAAAGGCTTCCTCTCACCTTGAGCCAAGGCGAAGATCTAGCGCCTTGAGTATCTCAAGTAAAAATGTGTGCCTTAGTTCAAAGCGCAGGTCTTGCGCCCTTGAGCGACTCAAGTAAAATGTTCACTCTATATAATTAATCGTAAACAAATTCGTTTGGGTAATCCTAAAATGCAAAAATCCTTACATTTAGAGTTTTTTGTTCTTTATTAACTTAAGTTGCAGAGTTTTTTAAAAACATTTTTCACTCCAAATATATTATCTCTTCCTTATGAATGTTCTTACATATCGCCCGAAGTAGGCTATTACCCCGTAGTGAACCTTTTGAGTTTCTAAAAGCACTAAACAAAAAATGAACATACCACAAACTTTGACTTGGTTACCTTTAGGTTGTCCTGTTCGAAGGTTGGATGCTTGGCTTCAAACCGCTCCCGACGGAAGCCGTGACAGCAGTTGATCCACAGGTTATACCTTTTCCACTTTTCAGAACTTATTTTCAAGCTGATCCTCTATGTCAATCCATCACTAACACCATTTCTATCTCAATATCATATTTTTGTACTCGCCCAACACTATATCTTCAATCTCACAAGTAGACAAAGAAAAACAAAACCTGAGAAAAATCTCACTCAAATAAACTTCTCAATTTGAGACAGCTTGAGACAGTGAACAACAATATGAAAGCATACTACGACGCGTGGGATAAGTACATAAAGGCGTGGATCGTGATCAAGATAAACGACCCGAGTTGTGTTTACTATTGGCGTCTGCAGGTAAGTTTGTGCACACATTACCATACACACAGTCACATCTGCATTTCATAAACCTTATTAATTAAAAAAAAAAACAAGCTGACGATGTGAATTTGCAGGCAGAGATTGCAATGAGAGAGGCAGGAAAGCCCGGGATGAGCGACGAAGAGGTAAAGCGAAACGAAATAAGAGTTCGAAAGTTGCATCACGAGCTAAGTGTTTGTGAAAAAAGCTGTATGTTTGTTTGCAGGTTAGAGACTTTGTATCACGTTATCTGCCGGCTTATAAAGCTTATCTTCCCACTTTGTACTCAGAAGGACCAAGTGGGTCAGATCCAAAGCGTCTGCTTGTGGTTGAAATTGATGAACAAAGGAACCCAATTCTTGGATATTAGGTGGATATAATATATATATTGAAGTTGTTTTTTCTTTCAGCTTTCACATGTTCTTTGGCCACCTTTTTACACCTTTTTGTGGATAGCACTTACCCACCACTTGCATCAAAAGTAAGAGCTCTTACTGTTCATTCATTTGTATCAATCTGTTTATGTTGTATGTAATAAATGTGTAGTGGGGCTGATTTTCTTCGTCCTATCTTAGTGGAATCTGATTCTTGTACTGTTATCGAACTCATCTATGATGTGTCTCAGGATGTTACTGAACTTAGCAATATTATTGCTAATATTCGGGATTTGATTCTTCTGTTTAGATCCATTTCCTTTTTGTTGTAGGCAGGATTGTAACCGTATAATGGATTTGTTAGCTAATCCCTCGGTGGGGCTCTTATTGTTTAAGCTTCTTGAACTCCCGATTGGTGTGGATTTTGGATGAGGTTTTGAGTTAGGAGAATCTCTCCTAGATATTGCCTATGTGGTGATTTTGTAGCAGGTTTGCTCTGGTTCAGTTTCTGTTTAATGAAGTTATGTTTTTCTCAAAAAAAGAAAAGAGAAAAAAAGGGTGTGGTTTGACTAGTTTTTGAAGCTCTAGATGAGGGGATTAAGTAGCAAACTTTAGTCATGGATTGTAGATTAAACTCTATTATTATAAAGTAAAAAATGAAAATTTATTTTTGAGTTAAAGTTATTGTTGTTCTTGGTTAAAGTTGATGGAGTCTTATTGACAAATAACTTTGAAGTGAAGTTTATTCTGCGGTTATTAGCTTAAAATTCTCATTATTTTCTTAAATTTGATTAATTATTTTTCTCTGTTTTTTTTTTTTTTTGGGACTTTTCATCGGAAACAAAAGAGGATTTATATATATATATCAAAATTTTAGGGAAAAAAAATCAAATATAATAAAAAAGATTCAATAAACTTCAACCAAAAGAAATGTATAGACTTAATTGGAACTCGAAGTTGGTATATTTCAATTAAGTGAAACTTGAAATTGGTATACCTCAATCAAATTAAACTTGAAATATTTAGCTATATAAAAAAAAAAATCAAAAAAAAATAATATATATATATATAAAAAAAAAAAATCTTTATAGAACAAACTTTTTCCTTATTACTTACTCATCTTGTTTTATACAATAAAGTGTTTAAAATGTTGATTTATGCTATGCGTTTTAGTATGTTTATTCTACATTCGCGTCGTAGAAAAACGGGGCCTTTAAAATTACTTTAAAAAAAGCGTAGAAATATAAATCTCTTTGAAAAAATGCCTACATATAAATAGAATATATAAATTAAAAAAAAAATCAAAATCATAAAAGTTGAAAAAAAAAACATTTCCTCAATTTGACCAAACAAACTAAACTAAAAGTCAAAGAAAAAAAAAGGAAAAAAAAAATAAAATTGATGTGAGTAGCATATTTGGTAAGAGACATTATAATTATAGCACAAACTTATCGAAAATTCATTTATAACATATTTTTTATTTTTTTTCCCGTAATTTCAGTTTTATGCTTGGTAGACTATAATTAGTCTTCTGAATTACTTCAATTACTTAACTGATAGACTTTAATCACTGAGGACTTTAATCATTTAACTGATAGACTTCAATCACGGATGAACTTTAATCATTTAACTGATCAAATTCAATCACTTAATTGATAGACTTCAATCACTTAACTGATAGACTTCAATTAGTGTACTGATCGACTTCAATCACATTATTGATTGACTTCAATCAAATCATTAATGGACTTCAATCACTTAGCTGATCGACTTTAATTAGTTCAATCACTTAACTAATCGAGTTCAATCACTTAACATTATGCATCATACCGATTAAGGTTTCAAAATACGCATCGAAGGGTGATTGAGAGATTCGAGAGTCTAGTGAAAATCGATTTAGAGAAATGAAATCGATAAAAGAATCAATTGAGAGACTGATAGAAAGCATTGATCGACTTCAATCAGTGTGTTGATGGACATCAATCACCAAGCATATTGACTTCAATCAGTTGACTTCGACTAATCAACTTCAAACACTACCCAAAAAAATTGCTATAGATGAAAATAGTTTCAAAATGTGCTACACACCAAACATTTGATTTTTTTTTTTAACATCGTATTGAGTCCTAAAATAAAACCACACATGTGACATTAACGATAAACATAATCAACTTATAAACAATTAATAGAGAGGTCCTATATTAATTATGTGATTACTTTTATGTCTATTTCAAAACCAAATAAAGTCATAACAATTAAAAACAAAATTACAAATATTAAAAATAACCGAAATATTTTTCTTCTTGAACCATCTTCTTCTTCTTTTTTTTAATCTATAAATCCTTAAATTGCAAACCGAACCCTTTGGCCTCAGATCTCTTCATTATCCTCAGCCTCTTGCATGATTCGATAAACATCCTGCAAAAATATTCTGATAATAATTATTATTATAAATAGAGATTAATTATTTAAAAATATGAAATTGGAATATTATGATTTTAAATTCGGCACAGGATAATGTCGGGTAGGGGGCAAGGGAAAATTCATTGAGGGACAACTTTGTAATTTGGCTGACACTATTATTAAGGTTTGGTTCATGTCGGGTGCGAGTTAATGAATGGGACGGGAGTAACAAAAGGCCTTTTTACCCTCCATATGGCTCCTTCTTCATAATTTAATGTCAAATAACATTACTTTCCGGTCACCAACATAACTCAACTAATATTAGTTATATATTAAAATCTATTCGATTTATAGTTCGAGGCTTTTAATTCTATTTGTATTAAAAAAAAACAATATTGATTCTTAGATGATAGCGAGCATAACTTAATTGATATTAGTTATGTATTCATATCTATTCGATTTGTGTTTCGAGCCTTTTAATTCCACTTGCACTAAAAAAAAAACAACATTTTTCTTAGACGATTTTTTATTTGTAACTTAATGATCTGCGTTTAGTTGCAACAATGAGTTCTACAATAACGATTAAAATATTCTTTCAATGAAAAAAATCAAGTTAGAGAAAGAATAAAACATTCGTAGTATAAGACTAAACTATAATATTTTTTTTTTCTTAAGGAACATAGTATAAAAGACTAACGTATAATTTTAAATCAAATATATGTTGCAATACTACATGCTAGAATTCTTGATCTAGAATAAAAATGACCGGGTTCGAGATGTACTTTATTTGATAGAAGGATTGTTGGAATATTATATAGCAAACAAAGTCTCACATCACTAAGTTAAAAGAAAGAGTTTGGATATATAAATAAGGGATAACTCCTCCATTGATATGAGACTCAGTAGAAATTTGTGGATGCTCGTTATTCCTAACGATATATATTAACAAATTGTGTTGGCTTTTCTTTATATATCAACTCAGTCCTTATATTCTTACCGATTATAATATTAAAATTAATATAATAAAATTATTATATATAAAAAAAAAAAAAAAAAATAAACTTACTCCCAAGGGACGTCTCCCACAAGCATCCAGTCCCCATCTTTGTCCTCATAAATGGGAACGTAATCAGAACTTTCTCCATGCTTTAATGTCTTCCCTGTCAATTTACAAGTATGCCACTAACTTTGTCATTTATATATATTTTTTTTTCGAGTTTAATTTATATGATTTGTAAAAATATAGAATTCAGTTTGAATGATTTGAAAAAAAAAAAAGTCTCTACAATTTAATAAAACTTAAAAATAGTATATGTTATTCTTAAATCATAAACGAATTATGTATAGTGATGCAATTTTTGGTGTTGAAATGATGAACAATTACTTGTGTCATACTCTCATCATTAAATATTAATAACTAACTTTTAAGAACATATACTATTTTTTATATTTTAGCAAAAAGCATAAAAACTAAAATTTTAAATTTTAAACCATAGAAACAAAGTCTAACTAATTTTTTTTAAATATAAGAACCAAATTTATATTTTACTCTCTTTTATATCTAGTTTTGTGATCTTAAAAAAAAAAAAAAAAAAAAAAAAAAAAAATATATATATATATATATATATATATATTTCAATTTCTAGATAAAAATCTATTTTAACAGAGAATTATATAAAAATCAAAGTTTTTTTTTTTTTTTATTCTTCTAATTTTCCTCTTAATTTTTTAAAAATGGAAAATTTTAAGTATACCACCATTTTTACCCATTCCTTATAATATACATTTCAGATTTTTTTTTTTAAATAAAAACTTAATTTACATAACTGAAATGAATAATAGTTCAATAATATCAGTGTAAATTTAATCACAAAAAAAATTATAAGTCGTGAGGGCTGCTATTTTCAATTGTTGTAAACTTAAAAAAAAAAAAAACATGCATATTTCTCGCAAACAACAGATTTGAACTAAAAAAAAGGTACGTTTTTTCCTTTTTTTTTTTTTTATACAAATTTTCATAAATGAAAAATAGATTCTTGAAAACCGCAGCTTTTTCTCTACTTCTATACCCCTATTTTACCCATCAAATTACTAAAAAAAACATTGACATTTATTAAAAGACTGTCCTCATAATATATGACATGCAAGGTTAACGTATTTAATAAGTTATCAAAACGAGCATAGTTCAGCTGACACTAGTGATGTATTAGCATCTACTCGATCAGTGATTCGAGTTTCTATAATGTCTTTTACGTAGGGTTTGTTGTCTCATTCTCCCAACTTTGTACTCAAAACATACTTAATAAGTCTCTACATAAACCCTAACAAATGTGAGCTCTCTAAAAATTTACCTGTTCCAAAGCAAGCAAAGAGCTTTTGAAGAGCAAGGGCAAGATCCGAGTACCCTTTATGAGAACCCAAGTCAAGCTTGCGCAAAAACGGCGCTCCATCCATGCTAATCTTCACATACATTTTCGAATTCTCACTCTCATGCATCGTCAACGATTGATCCTTTTCTCCAAAGCTATTCTTTTTTCGATACGAACACACCGGTGGCCACCCCACGACATGTCCCTTACTCGTGTCATTCTTTCGACCGACGACGTCTCTCGTCGGCTCTTCTTCACCGAAAATGTCAGCATAGGCTCGTTTCTTCTCGTTTTTGTCGTTGTTGCCAGGGAGGCCGAGACGAAGCTCGGTGATCTCGAGACTGAGGGATTCTTTTGCCATTTGATGAAGGATGGGTTGTTTTTTTTTTTTTTTTTGGAATATGAAAGAGGGATATATAGATCAAAGGAAAGAAAAAAAGAAGAGAGAATGGGGGAATTGAAGGAAGGAGTGGGGAACAAAGACAGGTCAACTAAGGAGTTAGTGGTCGTTGAGATGAGAAGCAAATGTGGGGTCGTGATGTTCCCTAAGATACTATTTACAACCGGCAAAATAAGTTGGATCTCAAGGACTTATGTTTATTTTCTTATAATATAAATAATATATGCCTTTTTTATTTATTTTTTTATTTATTTATTTGCTTATTTAAAGTGGATTTATAATTTCTACTCGTTTTATTAGTTGACTTTCTAAATGCACACCACCAAACTCATATTTTGTTTTTTTAAAATTTTGTGTACTAAATAGCAAATTTCATCATTTATGTCTTAATTATTACAATTTTTTTTTAAAATATTTATACACAACAAAATATTTTCAATAATGTTTCCATTAGTTTAAATTGATTAAATCTATTAATTTTACTTAATTGAAGTTAATCAATTTTACTTAATTGAAATCATCATCAATTTCACTTTATTGAAGTTTATCCATTTCGAAACTCATTTAAAATTAAACTAATTTTACAATAATTTCATAAGCAATGAAAGTAATTATATGAAAAATATTAATATTATATAAATGATTTTTATTAACTGAAACTAATAAAAAAAGTTTCGGTCAACTATGTTTTAAATCAACACCGACCAAATACTTAAAAATTGACTAATAACCCTTAATTCGATCGGTTTCGTAATTGAATTGATTTTCAAAAAATAGATGGTTGAGTGCATACCAATAGGCAATGATCACAAGGAATACTTCTTTTTGTGTAAAATAAAAAATATATGGAGTTTTACTTTTGGAAATAAATATCAAACATGTGCATCCATTACACATCCTCTAGTTTAATGCACAAATACCTTAATGAAATAAAAACATAAAAATTAGGAAAAGGGGAACAATTAAAATTATAGAGATCTAAATCCACCAAAACTTTCAATAAAATATTGAAATGGTAATCATATAAATTAGGAAAAGGGGAACATTCTAATTTTCTAATCTAATACCATAAATAATAATAATAATA
>JBBMEG010017345.1:0-28132 GCA_037832605.1 Cyclanthera cordifolia | reverse complement strand
GTCATTATAAATATAAAAAAGAGTACTAGTTAAAAACTTTTCAAATAACACAACAAGGATAAGAAAAAATCTTAGTAATAGAAAGAAAGAAAAGAGACCATAGGAACTCTCCTATATTTGTTAAATCAGATGGCTAATCTACTCCACGACCTCAAAACTAAGCTTCAAATATCAACTTCCATCTTCCACTGGGAGATCTTTCATCTTTTGTTATTACATCAATTTAATTGAAACTTAAAATCTATAACAATCACCAATCAACAAAATTCGAAAGAAAAAAAACTGAAAATAGCAGTAAAAAACGCATAAAAACATGCTGTCGAATTGAACTTATTGGACAGGACCAAGCAGCATGGAGAAAGTACCGTTCCTGTACAATAGGCCAGCACAAGCCATGGTAATGATAGGTAAGAGATTTGAATGGGAGCTTTTTCCTGAAAACAACAATTATGCCATTTATCATGATTCTTCCTAGCTGTAAAGATTTTATGGAATTTAAGCTCTTCGTCACTAACCTTGATGTGTCGGGCGAGTCCATACCGACCCCCCAGGGGTCGGCCAAATGAAGGCAACAACTCTCAAGGGGTCTGCCAAGTCCATACCGACCTTCGGGCCAAAGCCAACCCCTCGGGGGTCGGCCAAATGGAGGCCGCGACCTCTAGGGGGTTGGCCAAATCCATGCCGACCCACCGGGGGTCGGCGAAATGGAGGTCATACCCGCAGGGGGTCGGCCAAGCCAATGGGCGGTCGACCAGATGGAGGCCACGACCCCTAGGGGGTTGGCCGAGTCCATACCCCAAGGTGTGTCCTAAATTGTTCTTTTTTGCAGGCTTTTCGTCCTCGGTTATACAAATCGTATTGTGGTTATCTGTTAACCATTTTTCGGCATCAACAGTTGGCGGCGTCTGTGGGGAAGAGAGAGTGTTCTACCTAAGAAGCTTAATTCTTACACACTTTTCTCCAAAAAATGTCAAACATTGAGAACGACCACCACCACGGTATCCAAGGAGAGTCGAACGTTGAGCACACTCCTAGGAGAATTCTCTCTAGAGGACATGACAATGTTCATATCGAGAACCACCCGGATCCTAAGGGTACGATAACCAGGCAAGAGCTGGAATGTGCGGATCCGAAGTTTGTAGCTTGGGAGGAACAAGTTCAAGGAATGCCAGAGAGTTTGAGTCGCCTGGTGGAGTTACTTCGACAACCTCCTCCAGCTCATATAGTCGTCACTGTAAACCAGCAAGCATGGCAGGAGGCGGCGTGGCGATAACCTACCAAGAAAAAGGTTGTGGTAGAGAAGTCTGCGTCTTTGGTTCAGGAACCTGTCAAAGGGAAAGCCCTAGCCACGGAGGCTCCAAGAAAGGCTCCGTTCCGACACCGAAGACCGATCGAACGACTTCGACTGGGCGATCAAGATGGGAGGAAGGAGCACTCGGTTAACTAAAGGATTGGTTCCATAGCTGAAGAGTCTTCCAGAACAGAGTTAGTTAGGAGTAGCCAGCAGCGGAGTACCACACGAGGGACATCCACCCAACATCCCTCAAGAACTCCAAGTTCCCGGATGACGGGATCAGACTTAGGAGCAGATCTAAGGGATGTACTCAACCAACGCCAAAGAGAGGCGGGACACGGAGGAGACGAGGATCAAACTAGGTTAGCTTAGCTTTGCCTTTTCCAAGATCAGTTTGGGAGCATGAAGAACGGACAGGACTAAGACGGCCTGGACCTGGACAGCTTGGTCGACCAGGTCGACCCTCCTTTCATTGATGAAATCATTGAGGAGTCTGTCCCAGCAAAGTTTAAGCTCCCAACGATCAAGGGGTATGACGGAGCTACAGATCCTGTAAAACACTTAGATTCCTATCGGGCATGGATGAAACTGCATGGAGTCCGAGACGCAATCAAGTACAGAGCATTTTCATTTATGCTCACGAGACCGACCGAAAGATGGTTCAGGCACATCAAGCGCAAATCTATTGCCTCGTTAACAGAGCTAGCTAGAGGCTTCGTCACCCAATTCTTGGGTGGGTGAGATTAGAAAAAGTCGGACACACATTTACTGATCGTGAGGCAAAGAAGCTAGGAGACCCTTTGGGAGTACATAACACGCTTCAACAATGAAGCGCTGCAATTCGAAGGGTACGCAAATAGTATGGCTCTTGCAGTGGTCGTAACTACAATCAAGGATGAGAAGTTCATGTGGTCACTAGGGAAAAAGGCACCACTTAGTTATGTCGAGCTGCTAACTATGGCACAAAAGTAAATGAGTTCAGGGGAGCTGGTCAACTCTAGAGGAGGCACGGAGGAAAGCGTTCCAATCCGAAACGTGAGAAGACGACAAGTCTTCGCGAGTCCGACAATAAAGAATCTCGGAAGCGAATGGCAGAAGAGCGCTTAGTGAAAAAGAGAAGACCGAATGAAAGGGGGTCCACTTGCCAGTTCGAAAAATACACCCCAACGATAGTTCCATTAAAGCACGTCTTAATTGAGATTCAAGATAAGGAGGAGCTAAAGTGGCCGAGCCGAATTAGGGCAGGATCCAATAAGAGAAATAAGCGCAAGTACTGCCTACTTCATATAGATCACGACCATGCGACTTCTGACTGCTAGATTTAAAGGAGTCCATAGAGTCCCTCAATCGAATAGGATGACTGGACAAGTACGTGGAAGAGGGTGGAAAGATGTCCGAGTCCTATAGCAAGAAAAGGTAGGCAAAAAATCACCACCGCCACCAGAAATTAGAACCATCGTTGGAGGGCCGGCTGGAGGGGATTCCAACTTGAATCGGAAAGAAAAGGTGAGACAAGTTAGAGGCCTACTAAGGGGTACGGAAGTGCGAGTAATGGTAGTAGTGGACGAGCAACTTTGTTTCACTACCGTTGAGGCAACAACATTACACCAGCAGCAGAATGACGCCTTAGTGGTGTCCCTAACCGTCTCCAACATCCGCGTGAGGAGGATCCTCATTGACGGAGGTAGTTCGGCGGATGTGCTATCGCTAAAAGCTTACGACGCCATAAAGCTGGGAAGAGAAAGGCTCAAGCAAAATTTGACACCCCTAGTCGGATTTAGTGGGAGCACTCTGACTCTTGAAGGTTCAGCCAAGCTCCCTGTAACATTTGGCAAAGGGGACAACATAGTCCTCTACTTAGTAAATTTCTTGGTGGTGAACGACAACTTCGCATACAATGTAATATTGGGAAGACCCACAATACATAGGTTAAGGGCAGTCGCATCAGCCTACCACTAGGTGATGAAGTTCCCTACTTCCATAGGGGTGGGTCAGGTACGAGGAAAACAATTGTCTTCGAGGGAGTGCTACCACACAGCCCTATGGGGAGTGGTAGGGGTCACAGAGGTAAAGTCTATCGAAGAGGAACTTAGGCCAGGTATGGCTGTGTAAAAGACAACAGTTGTTGAAGGTTAGCCTTCGAAAATGGATCTAGGCCCTACCTCGAGACGAGATGAGCGAGGCAAAGGAGAACCTGTTGAAGAACTGGAAGTAGTACCCTTGCTGAGCGGCACACAAACCGTTAGTATTGGGACTGGCCTAAGTCCGGAGCAATGTACGAGTCTAGTACAATTCCTACAAGCAAATGCAGACGTGTTCGCATGGTCTGAATGACGATATGTTGGGGATAGACCAAAACATCATGATCCACCAGCTTAATGTTGATCGGGATCACAAGTGGTACACCAAAAGTGGAGAGCATTCAATCAGGAGTGCAACGAGGTTATTGTCGAACAAGTAGATGGACTGCTAAAAACAAAGTTCATTTGAAAGGTGCATTACCCCGAATGGCTGTCCAAAGTTGTTTCTGTAAAGAAGCCAAATGGAAAATGGAGGACGTGCATTGACTTCATGATCTCAACAAGGCGAGTCCTAAAAACAGCTTCCCATTGCCTCGCATAGACCAGTTAGTGGATGCGACGACATGGCATGAGCTACTAACTTTCATGAACGCCTATTCCGGGTACAACCAAATCAGGATGCATCCCGACAATCAAAAGAAGACGTTCGTCATCACTAGCAGGGGCTTATATTGTTATGACGTAATGTTCTTCGGCCTGAAGAATGTCGGCGCCACCTATCAAAGGCTGGTCAACAAGATATTCGCCCACCTGATTGGAAAAATCATGAAGGTCTACGTGAACGACATGCTAGTATAAAGTAAGCAGATGGAAGGACATCAACATGATCTAATGGAGGCCTTCAACACCTTACGACAATACAAAATGAAGCTTAATCCGAGCAAGTGCGCCTTTGGTATTCGTTCAAGAAAGTTTATAGGATTTCTCATACACTAAAGAGAGATTGAAGCAAACCCGAAAAAGATCTGAGCTATACTGGAGTTAGAACCGCCTCAGACGCTTAAGAAACTGTAGAGCTTAAAGGGAAGGTAGCTGCTTTGAGCCGTTTCTTAAGTTGACCTATGATAAGTGCCTCCCTTTCTTTAAAATTTTAAAGAATAAGGGCAAGTTCTAATGAACCTCAGAATGTGGGAAAGCCCTAGATGAACTTAAGGTCTACTTCAGCGTTGCACCCCTCGTGTCGAAGCCAGTTCTAAGAGAGGACCTCTTCCTCTACTTGGCCACGTCAGAGAAGGCGATAAGCTCTATCTTTATAAAGGAAAGTAATGGATGCCAACGGCCAGTGTATTATACCAGTAAGGCCTTGGTGGATGCCGAAACCTGTTATCTGGAAGTTGAAAAACTAGCTTTGGCACTGGTGACATCGGCTAGGCGATTACGTCCATACTTCTACGCCCACAAGATAGTGGTGCTGACCAACTTCCCTTTATGCCAAGTCTTGAATAAACCGGATGCCGCTGGGAAGTTGATGAAATGGGCGGTGGAGCTCAGTGAGTACGACATACACTACCAGGCCAGACCCTATATTAAAAGGCAGGTGGTAGCCGATTTAATTGTGGAACTCAGTCCACTGCTGGAGAAGTCGGAGGAAATCCGAGTTCATGAAGATTCAAGGATGTGGAACTTCATGTTGATAGGTCCTCAAACAACAAAGGTTGTGGAGCTGGATTGCTGTTGCGGTCACCTGAAGGGGACCGGCTCGATATGCCCCCACGTTCAACTTTCAACCGTCTAACAATGAATCTGAATATGAAGCGCTAATCGCCGGATTACAGATAACTATGGTGATAGGGGCCAAAAGGCTCACCATCATGAGTGACTCTCAATTGATCGTCAACCAAGCTTCGAGGGTGTACCAGGCAAATGAAAAGTGAATGATGGCCTACTTAGTAAAGGTCAAGCATTTGTTGGCACTATTCATAGAGGTACAAATCCAACAAGTACCTAGGTCCCAAAATGTCAAAGACGATGCCTTGGCAAAATTAGCTGCTGCCTACGAAATCGAGGTGGCCAGGACTGTGCTAGTAGAGATCATAGACAAACCTAGCATCACCACCGAGCTGTTGCATGAGATTAGTGAGGCAAACCCAATCTTACCAACAACATGGATGACCCCCTTCCTTGAATACTTAGAGGAGTGGAAGTTGCCAGACGACAAGAAGGACTCCCGACGACTTAAGTTCAAAGCTTCAAACTATGTGGTGCAAGGGGATAAGCTGTACATGGGGGGTATTCTTTACCTCTCCTTGGGTGCTTAGACCCTAGTGAGGCCACTTATGCATTGCAAGAAGTGCACGAATACGTCTGTGGCAATCATGAAGGGGCAAGGTCCATAGCCAAGAAGTTAGTCAGGCAAGGCTACTTTTGGCCGACCATGGCTAAAGACTCAAAGAAGTATACTCGGACATGCGACAAGTGCTAGAGGTTCGCTACCATCCAAAGACAGTCGTCCGCGATCTTAACTAGCATGATTGGACCATGGCCATTTGTGCAATGGAGGTAAACCTTATAAGACCCCTACCAGCTGGGCAAGGCCAAGTTGTAGTGGATTACTTCAGCAAGTGGGCAGAAGTCGAGGTCATGGCGACTATCACCCAAAAGAAGGTAATGGAGTTCATCCAGAGGTGCATAGTCTGCTAGTTTGCTATACCCCGAATCCTCGTCATTGATAATGGAAAGCAGTTTGACAATCAAGTTTTCCAGCAATACTGCTCAGAGCTGGGGATTCATCACAACTTCTCATCACTAGCTCACCTACAAGCCAACGGGCATGTAGAGACAGTAAACAAGATCATCAAGAAGAATCTGAAGACTAAGCTCGAAATCTTGAAGGGGTCTTGGGCAAAAGAACTTCCACAAGTGTTGTTGGCGTACTGCACCACACCCAGGACGTCAATAGGCGAAATCGCCTACTCGCTAGCCTTTGGGGCGGAAGCGATGATTCCGGTCGAGATAGAAATTTCATCCCTGCGAGTAGAGTCTTTTGACCCAACTTAAAATGACCAGCAGCTGCGGATTAGTCTAGATCTCCTAGAAGAAAAAAGGTACGTAACCCACATAAGGGCAAAACGCTTCCAAGTTGGCGGCTTAGTGTTAAGGAAGGTGATGTCGAACATCAAAGAACTCAACAGTGGAGTTTTAGGGCTAAATCTGAAAGGACCATACCAGGTGGCCAAAGTGGCACGCCCAGGCACCTACTATCTCGAGGACATGGCAGGAATAAGATCCTCCATCCTTGGAACGTTGAACACTTGAAAAAATACTTTCAATAAAATGTAATTAAAGTTGTCAATGAATAAAGTAAAGTGTTATTTTCTCATTCTTTCTAAAAGCTATTTTAATTTGAGTATATTGATGCAGTCATAAACTTAAATTGGGGGTAAGCAAGATAGAAAAATAATCAAGAGCTATTATTCATTTCAAGTTAAAAATTTTATGGGTTACAACCTAAAGGAAAAACAAAATTGGCAAAGTAAAATGCTTCAAAAAATAAAGGAAACAAAAAGAGATGGTTATCAAGGCCCCCTAGAGCTGCGCCTACTGAAAGTTCGTCGGTTGAGTCCGGCTTGGGCAAGAGCTGTTCTAGCTAGAAGGGTAAGACTTCTTTCAGGCACGTCTTGGAAGATGCGAGATTCGTAGCAAGTAGCTTGGGCAGGATCGCTTGGAAGTCTGGATTTTAAGGCTGGCAAGGAAGGGTCGGTGAATTTTTTTGCAGTGCTGGAACAAAGAGACCGAAAAAAAAGAAGGAGGTTGCCATTGCTAACTCCTTCAAGAATCGGTCCAGTGCCCAACCAATGGCAGCCTCACCGACAGTGTTCTCCTAAATTACGAAGGCAAGAGAGCCCTTCACAAGGTTAGCTAAGAGGTGTTCTTCAGCTTCCCATAGCAGAAGCCAATCTTGGCAAAGCGGGCGATAGTAGACAGGTCCTCTTAGCGTGTACGGACAGCCAGACTTTGGGCTGCTTCGACGGAAGTCTGAAAGTCGACTAAGGCAGCTTCAAAAATTTGATGAGCTTCTCGAGCCTGTGCCAGCTCCCACTTATGCTTATCAAAGTTAGTTGACAAATAAGAACTGGTGTGACGCAAGTCCTTAGAAAGATGACGGGAAGCCGAGGCAAAGTGCATGAAGGCATGCAAATACCAAGGTAACAAGTTAGCCTACATACCTAGATAAATGGATGGCTATAAAAAGTGGAGTTGTTATACCTCATGCATCAAATGGCTCCCTTACTTCAAAACCTGGGAGGCATCTCCTAGAGGAGAAGGAGCCGAAGAAGATTCCATTTCACTCTACAAGTTGGAGCTAAGGTCTTCTCCTCCTATGGGTCCAAAGTAGGATGGTATGACCTTGACAGAAGGTAAGATTCGAATCTAGGAGGAAGGCTGCATAAAGGCGTCTGAGTCCTGCAAGAGCTAGTCCGGCCGGAGAAGGGGCGCGGTCAAATCCAAGACTGGGTGCATCAAACTCCGGGTGCATAAAAAGTGCCTAAGTAGCCTAAATATTTTGAAAAATGGTTAAACAGACAAGACTTTGTAAAAAGTGCATAAGTAGCCTAAAATTCAAAGGAGTATTCGAACGGGCAAGTCTTTGTAAAAAAGAGACTAAATAATCAATAAATTCGAACATACATGCCTAGGAGGTAAAAATTCGAATAAGTGCCGAAGTGAAAGGTAAAACTTTCGAAAATACACCTACTTACTAGCATAAAGTCAAAAAAATGAGGGTACTTACCGAAAAAGCAACGACAGATGCTTTCCAAAAGTCCAAAACGAGAAACAAGTCTCTTCCCGCACATTGGAAAAATCGAAAATTCTAGTCCAATGAGAGGCAATTTTTGGTCAAAGGGGTTAAAAAATGAGGATGGAATTTTGGAAGGGTATTTTTATGGAAAAGATAAGTTATGGAAATTCTGTAAGGATAAATATTTTCCTTAAAAGAGAAGTTGATTTTTCTTTATATGTAAATATTATCTTGGAAAAGATATTCTCAGAAATAAGAATATGACCCTGTTAATATTATTATTCTTAGAACAAGTATTTTACATAACTTTAAAAAGTATTATTTTTTGGATATTCTTTAGGAAAAGATATTCTTAAAAAGAATATGGCCTAAGTAAAATTCAAAAGTAATCCTTCCAAAAAACATAAAGTGATGACTATTTAACATCCCGAAACGTTGAAAAAAGCAATTGGCTAACTACTCTTCAAAATCCAACAATCCCGAAGCTCATAAATGAAGAGTGGGGGTAATGTTGTAGGCTAAAATATCCTGGAATACTTGGAGAAGGCTGGGAACCCACCCGGGGATCGGCCAAATGGAGGTCGCGACCCTAGGGGGTAGGCCAAGTCCATGCCGACCATTCGTAGGTCGACCAGATGGAGGACACGACCCTTAAGGGGCCGACCAAGTCCATGCCGACCCCCCGGGGGTTGGGCAAATGGAGCCTACGACCCCTAGTTGGTCGGTCGAGTCAATGTCGACCCTCGGGGGTTCGGCGTTTGGAGGTCGGCCAAGTCCATACCGATCCCCCAAGGGTCGGCCAAGCCAATGCTGACCCCCCTGAGGGCCGGCCAGATGGAGGCCACGACCCCCAGGGGTTGGCCAAGTAAGTCCGGCCCATCTTAGGGTCGGCCAAGGAAGGTGGTCAACCCTTGCAGGCTTAACCCTCTCGGGTTCGGCGAAAGAAGTCGAACACCCTTTGTGGGGAAAGCCGTGGAGGTTAGGACTCTTTTATGGTCGAGTCGATCGAGTCCATGTAACAACTAGATCTGCTAATAACGGCCAGGAGTTACGCCGAGTATGCCAGCTCGAGTGGGTTGGTTGTGGAGGTAAGGACTCCCCTAGAGTCGACCGAGTCCAAGTAACGTTTAGGGACGTTGCACCCCGTGGCGTCATAGGGTTACAACGAGTAAGCCAGCAACGAGTGAGTTGGTCGTGGAGGTTATGACTCTCCAGTGGACGAGTCGAAAGAGTCCAAGTAACGTTTAGGGACGTTGCACCTCGTGGCGTCCTAAAGTTACGACGAGTAGGCCAGCTCGAATGGGTTGGTCGTGGAGGTTAGGACTCTCCCCGAAGAGTCGACCAAGTCCAACTAACGCATGGAGATGCTGCACCCCGTACGAGAACTGCCTCAACGCCTTTAAACTTTATGTATATCTTTTTGCTTGTAAAAATATTTATTCAAAAATATTTTTTAATTAATAAATATTTGAAGTTATTTGAAAGTATCATTGAAAAAATTATTGTAAAATTGAGATTAATATATATATTGATATATATACGAGAAATTTTAATAGTGAACAACCCAATTCCATAAGAGAACTGCCCCAACGCCTTTACGAAAAAAAGATGAATTTGTGGGAACAGGAGCATTATCCGACCCTTTTGTGTAAACATCTATGGTATTATTGACTTATGATTTTTATTATAATAGTAGTATTAATGTGTTTTGATATATTTTATTTATCTCTAATTGGTTATAATACTAATATTCAACTTAACTTGCAGTTCTTTAAAATCAATTTTACTTGCATTTAAACTTCCATAAATTTTTACTTTAAAGAAGCTTCAATATATTTTCAAAAAAAAAAAAAACTTCTATAATTAAACTATTACGTAAAAGTCAATAAATAATTAAATCTTATTAGAAAATTAATATAATAAAGTTAAAATATCATTCGGTTCCTATACTATTTAATTTTATTATATTTTGATCTCTAAGACTTTCAAGTGTCTAGTTTTAGTATTTATAGTGTGAGTTTTGACCAATCTTGAAACTCTTTATTTGTTTATGTAAAAAAAAAAAAAAACAAAATCAAATTGATTCACTTGATTATTTCGGTTTTTTTTAAATAATATTGAATCATTAAATTTGATATTTTAGAAAACCAAAATATATTGTTTCGGTTCTGATTTTTTATAGAAGAACAACCATAAAACTGAGTTAAATCGAAAATAAATGTAAAAAAAAAAAAAAAAACAATATATTGATATTTATATTTGATGGAAGAATAAATTTAAACGTGAAATATAAAGTAAAAGTATTAGAAAATTTTGTTTTTGGTTAATGAAAGAAAATCTTAAAACCAAATTGAAAATACACAACTTTTCATCTCTTAATCAGTTTTGATATGAGTTGTAGGACGCAAGATTATGTTTCAGTGATTTTTGTTCTATTTTGATTTACCTGTTGTTGGAGAATTATAGTAAATTTTATTTTATTTTTTAATTAAGTTTTTTCATTCTTACAACATTTTTAATTTGTGCTTAACTATATATTTGTGTGTGTATATTTATATAATATTTTTTTTTTTCTGTCAGTTGAATTATTAAAGATATTTCAAAAGTTCTAATTTAGCTTTATAATTTGGTTTGGACTCTTACTAAATAAAAGTCGTTTACATTTCACTAGCTTTGATTCCGTTAAATCTCATAATGTTGATAATTTGACATTGAGATACAGAACATAAATTATATTTATGAGGACAATGAACCAATCATGTCTGAAACTAAAATCGGTTAAAAAATAAATAAAAGCTATACTATCATCAATTGTCTACAATATAGGATTAAAAATTAACAAAAACTAAAGTATTAAAAAAGCAAAGACTTGTCATCATTATTAGCATTATTGTTAATTATGATTTAGTAGGTTAGGATTTACTTTATTATGTTAATACTTTTGCTAAGATTTACTTTATTGTTTTGCAACAACTTTTTTGTTGAAATATCCATGTAATTCTCATGTAAGCTTACAATACAGAGGATAAGAGATTTATTTTTCTCATTCAATTTTTCCTAATTCCTATATATTTTGATATAAGAGCGGTAATTCAAGCTTTTTTTTTCCCTTTATTCCGCTCTTTTACTCAAATGGCTTCTTTTAATAAAAATCCCTTAAACACTACAGCCTCTGCCCTAATATCTCTTATCAAATATATGTAATCTGATTTCTATTTGATTGGATTCGACAAATTATTACAATGAAAGGAGCAAGTCTCATCAATTCATAAAGCACATGCCCTATTCTTTCATATAGACGAAACCACACCCAATCCAGACCAATATTTACCATCACCTACACGATCGAAAGTAAGCCATCATCAAGTTCTACAATAGTCATTAATCCGGATTTATGTATTAGACTTATAGAGATCAAGCACTAATCGCTCTGATTAATGCGACACTTCACCGACTTTCTCTCATGAGACATCGACATCCACTACTCAAGATCTATGCCGATCTCTCAAAAATAGGTATCCGTTCAAATATTTTATCCTTACCATTTGCTTTATACATAGTGCAAAAGATACCTTCTAAGACAGTAGAACAATTCTCGCGACAAATGAAGGATCTAGTAGACAAGTTAGCCGCCACTTCAGTTATGATCGATGATGAAGAAACACTTTTCCACATCTTAAATGGATTACCGGTTGAATATGCAGCCTTTCATACATGTATATGCAAATGGAGTACACCAAGGAGAGTTTGAAGTTTTGCTTCTCAGTAGCTCCATGGGAATCAAAGGCCAGTAGATCGCTCCAACATCCTATGAAGTTCGCTTTTCTTTGTTGAAAAGATCGCTCAAGTCCGCTCTTAACAAGCAATCCCTTAGAAAGAATTCGGTAATAGCACTTCCTCTTACTGTTATCCTATAGAATCTATTTGCAGAATCTTAGATGTAGAAGAGAAGAGTAACAAAACTCACTCCAACAATCGAACCTAACCCTACAACAATGACAGCTTTAAATGGGAGCTCTGCGTGTGGTTTTTTTTTTTGATAATTATCCATAGAGACAGCCATAACGTGGTGGATATAGAGGATCATCACAAGGCGACTCTCGTGGAGGCGCAAGAAATTATCAGAACCCTAGATCTAATTATCAACACCCGGGGGGATCAAATCATTTGGGATGTGCAATAAAGGCCTAATAATTGTATATTTCTGAACGAGCATTTAATGTTAGTTATTATTTTTTCATAAATTTGCATATTTAGTATTAAAACTTCATTCAAGATTAATGTCGATAAACCTTTGTTTATTAATATAAACACTTTGACAAGTACGTAGGACGTATAAGTGGATCTACGTAGGACATACAAGTGGAGGACGTACAAGTGGATCTACGTAGGACGTACAAGTGGATCTAGTTCTGAGTTTATAACCTAATTAAATTGAGTGTGCCTAAGTCCTGCTAACACTATGGGTGCGGTCCACTTTTCAATAGTTGCAATGGATAGAGGAGGGAAAGTATTTTGTATGGATGGATGTGATGTGGGGAAACGAACATTATGTCAAAATGGTGAGGTTAGGAAGAACAGAAAGTGTGGAAGAATAAAAAGGACTTTATCAAAGAAGACACAAAACCAAGAGAGACAAAGGCGACTAGATTCAGACAACACATTGGAAAGGTCTACCACTACAAGTGAGAGGTATTTTAGAAATCAAACCTTCTTATATATGCTTTTCCTTGAGAATTCATAGTTATTTTGTTGTATGGTAAGGTGTGTTGCTAGCTTAAAATCAAGCTTTAAACCAACGTGCTTGAAGCTAAAGAAGGCGATGAGTTGGATAAGTCAAGTCTATTATGTTGTGGTAGCTTTCTTTTATGAGTTAAAGTAGGTTTGATGGATAATGTGATGAGTAGTTATTTTCAACAGATCGTGTTTTTTAGTCAATTAGTTGTGGGGTTTGTAAAGAGGAATTATGAGAGAAGGGAAATGGAACTTGTTTGTATGGGTGTTAGGAAAATAGGGGATATGTTGATATACATGCTGGGTAGTACACTTATAGGTTTGATACACATTTATTTGTATTGAATGTGAGATATATACTTTGATTAATGATGAGTATGTGTTAAATGTATGTGATTTATATTTTAAGTTAAATGTTTAGGGGTGCCTGTGTTATTTTATACCCATGGTGTTAATGCTTGTTTGTCATGGTTGGAGTTCAATTATAGAAGGTACATGCTCCAATTAAACACTTGAAATAGGCTGGGTGGAAAAGTTAAAGTGAGACCCTCACCGAGGAGCGATGGGTAAAAGAGAAAGTGTGTGTGAGTTTCTTAAAAGGTGAATGACCCTTTTTGGAACCTGATCAACATCTTCTCAATTTACGATGTCTGAGACAAAGCTAGCATTATTTTGGACCAATTCCTTATAATATAGATCTCAAGCACGATGAAGTGTCACCCATATCCTTCACTTTATCGCATCAATTGGTTAATGGTGATATGTCCATAGTTATTTGGATGAACATTTGCACAAGAATATGAGACATACAAGTGGATATATAATACAACATGCTCAATTTTAGTAGATTATCACAATCATGCTCACAAGCAGAAATCAAGTAAACCTAATAGGATAGTATAGCATCTCAAGATTACACTAACTCACATGTTAACATACATACATATAGAATAATGTCATCTCGGAACACAAAACATGCAAACGAGTACAAAACTTAATAAGAACATCCATGACATCTAAATAACCTACATCATCACATACTAAGAACTCACAATCAAAGCAAGCAACATAATCAAATTCATCATATGTAAACACGCATGCATAAACAAGATAACGTACAAGAGTTACACAACCATTGGTTAGAGGTCATTGCGTTAAAAATGTTAAAGAATAGTCTAATCTTTCTAAGAAATGATATAAAACCCCCTAAATGAGCAAACTTAGCAAAACACAAGAAAATAATCACCAGAACATAAGGAAAAATTACCCAAAGAGGCTAAGATAAAAAATTATCACGTGAATCGAGGCACCAATGTGTGGAGTCACTTGCGACACGAGTGGAAGAGCTACTAAAGATGGACGAAAATGCACAACTTGGACATAGCTTGGTCAACCGTTGTTTCAGACGGCTGAGAGGGTAATACTCAGCAATGTGACGACAACGAGCAGGGCGAAGCCGCCACAATGTCGTACGTTGAAGAAATACACCGATAAATGCGGTAGCTCGAGACTAGTGTAGACGTGTAACTAGTTGAGAGTGGCGAGGGTGGAGATTATTAAGCAGAAGATTGGCGAACGCATGGTGATCGAGAACAAGGAGAAATGTCGGGCATGTGAGGGGATGACACACGACTAGCGACATACAAATTTGTGCAAGTCGACGATGAATCCACAATCATAAAAGGGTGTGGAAAATGAAAAGCTTTCTCATTTCTTTTGTGGCCAATGGAAAAAATGTATTTTCTTTTATTTAGAAATAGTTATTGCTTTTATTTTTCTCCTTTTCAAACAATAAGGCTAACAGCCATTTTACATATGTGATTTTACCAACATAACCTTCACACTATCAAGGTTTACAAGAGTGCATGTACGGGTAAAATGACCAAACTTAATATACCTTGAGGGCATTTTTGTGTTCTCACCATGTTCATCTTCATTTTTGTCATTCTTACAATTTAAAATCAACCTATATCAAATAAATCCAACTCAAGAAAATCTTTTGAGTGAGAGTGATAAAAAACCTCGGTAAGTGTTCTTTGCTACACATTAACCTGTCAAAGTGAACTTGTACCATATAGCAAAAAATTGAATTTAAAAATTATGAATGTGTTGAGTCATTGATTGAAGTTAATCAATTGAAATGATTTAAGTTTGAACCTTGTTAATATTTATAAGATTTGAATAAGTTAAATATAATATTTAAGGGAAATTACTACACGTATAAATTTTTCATTAACCTAAATAATATTTAAGGGAAATTACTACATATATAAAATTTCATTAACATATTTTAATTATAGTTTACAAAAAAAAAAAAAAAAAAATCCTATAACGCAAATTTTCTTTCATTTTTCAAAAATAATAATTTTACTTATTTTCAATAAACTAAATAAGTCTATCAATTGAACTTCTAATTGAAAACCATTTTTTTGGTATTTGATGGATAAGAGGAGAATACTTGTTGTCAATTGCTATATTTAGTTTAATTTCAAAAAATAAATCTTTCACATAAATTAATACGGTAAGAATTGGGCATTATTTGACTGCACCCAAAGAATGTTGTCCAACCTTAGGCACCGTGTGTGTGTATATATATATATATATTTTATAATTCAATTTCTTTCCAAATGAAAAATGTGTGGTGCCTAATGGTGAGGAACATTTTTTTCCTACACCCAAATATTACTCTTTAATAAAATGGGGTAGTTTTTAAAAGTTGTTGTAAAATAAGTGTAGTTTTTAAAGTAATTATAAAAAAAAGGGCAAATTTCTTGTCATTTATTGGTTTTGGTTAAAAAGTGACACGTTTCATTTACAAGATGCTTAGTAAGACCCACTTATTATATTTTTCTTTCTTTCATTTTTTTGTTTAAAATAATTAATAACTCAATTTTAATAGAAATAGAAGTTTTAAAATATCTCATTTTTCATCGTTTTTCTTCACATACTCACTAACGAAACTTTGCACAGCCTTGGACACGATGCTACACACTTGCTGTCTAAAGTTTCATGTCCTATCGCATCATTAGCTAATGTGATTGTTTTTCAAATATTATCTAGGGGCAACAAGAATCTAAGATTTGGAATTTGAATATGTTGGTCTTTAGGTCATAGTAAAGAAACTCCCCTTCTATGTTTCAATACATAGGTAATCATCCATGATACCAATTATTCTCTTTTGTGTTCTCCTCCGAATTCAATGGTTTCGAAACCAATAAGATAGTGTCAAAGATTGGAGTTTTGTGTGGAATTTCCTTCGAATTCCAATTCACCAAGTTTCTGCTAAGTTTCAATTGCTCCAAAACGACTTAGACACATAGGTGATTATCCACGAACCCGATTCTTGGACTTGGGTTTGGGTGTTACCGATTAGGGATTCTTGGAGATGACAACTTGACATGAAATTCTATGGTAGAACAATGTACACCAACTTTCTCGTATTTTTTGCATATTTTGTTTTTTTTTTTTTTAATTGGATTAAGGTTTTCATTTTTTTGAACTAAATATTTGCACAATGAGTAATGGAAGAACAAAAGACCAAATTATTTTTACTCTCCAAATTGAATCCCCGATTATAATTAAAAAAAAAGAAAAAAGAAAGTATGGTTCTCACAATTAATGTCACACATTTTAAAAATATTTTTCAAAAAAAAAAACTAATTATCAATTAAAAAAAAACAAGCATTTATTTTTAAAAATATACATATAAATAAAATGTCGGTCCTACTGACCATCTTTTATCAAGTAACGTTTTCACTATGCATACCTCCCCTAGACGACAAGAGATTTGCTCCTATTTTACAATTACTTCAAAAACTACCCTTATTTTACAACAAATTTTAAAAACTACCTCTTTTTTTTTCCTTTTTTTGAGAACCCTATTTGATTCAATTTCCATAAAGAACTCAATTCTCATTTTATTTTACAGCAAATGTTAAAGAACTCAACGCCGATTTTTTTAGCTTCTTCCAAAAAGAAAACCCCCACTTATAGATTCGCGAGTGTTTTGTTTAAAAGAAACTTATAGCCATTGTTGCACTCATAATTTCGTATATTTTCAAATCCCGTCTTCTGTGAATGCGACCGGGCAGAGATTGTCGATGAACTCCACCACGCTCATAGAGAAGAACCGCAGGCAATAGCTATTTATCGGCCACTGTCCTCTATTTAATTGGGTATGTGGTCAATGAAATCAAGTGGAGAAGAACAAACGTCTATGCTGAAATTGATTGAAATTTGAGTTTGAATTGGAGATTCCAAGGCTCTTTCTATTTGTTTTCTGAAATCGATTGAAATTTTTGTTTGAAAGCGACAGTCCCTACACCAAATTAGGGTTTAGAATCTTCAGAGTCGCTTCAGCCATTGTGAAAGACCCTAGGTTCTTTTGCACTTTACAAAGGCCTGGGTTCTGGTTCCTTCCATGCCAAGGCCCTTCTCGGTGGAATCTCCGGCTCCATTTCTCATGTTCTAATTTTTCACTTTTTGCTTTTAACATACGCTGTGGTGATTTAGTTTTTGCTTTTAACCTACATGAGCAGACCTTTGTTTGCTATAGAACTTTGTCCTTTCTTTCATCTATCATGTCTCATTTTACTTTGTTTAGTTTTTCCTTGATAGCCTTTATTTGATGCATTTATTTTTTAAATCTTATTATCTTGAGAATTTTCTAATGAGCTTCATACTAGCACCAAAGCTTCAAGAAATCCAACTGACTCGCTCGAAGCTTTTGCACTATTATCTTGAGAATTTTCTAGTTTTTCAAGGCTTGTTCTTCATGCGGCAACAAGAGTTGTACTAAAGATGGGAAGAAGTCGGGCTGCTGCATTTTCCTTAGGCCTAAAGGATATTGATGAATGGGCTTTTGTTAATTCATTTTTTGAAGGAGTTGATCAGATTCTGATGCTAATGAAAACTCATATCCTGAAAGTAATTTTCTTTGTGTTCACGCCTTTCCCTACATCTTCATGTTACATTTATTTTAATTGTAGAAAACCTCTATGTTTCCTTTGGAAATCAGAATGAAAAGTTCGTCAGTTGACTGGAACGTCTCATGAAAAAAAGTAGCTTGGTGAATATTATTTAACTCTACAATTTGCATTGATTTATGCTACTATCCCTCAAACATTCTTTTTTTTTTTTTTTTCTGGTAGATGGTAATTAAGAAAATGAAAGAAACAGTTTCTATTGGAAATCTATTATATACTAGGATGGAATGGGGTATTCTGTCTATTTTCTTCTAAAAAAAAAATATTAACGATTATTTGGATGAATGCATTTCTACTTGTGTATATATAAAGAATTTAAAATCCTACCTCAGAGAATGAAGCACGGAAGAAGTGGGAATCTATGTATTACTTTTGAAAGAATCATTAGTATAATAACTTTTTTTAAAATTTATTTCAACTGTATTAAATGACCTCTTTATGAGTCCATTTAAAAGCTATACGAGACCCATGAAAGATTGTTGGATCTTGTTTCACTTTTTTGTTACGTTCCTAGAGCAAAGTACCTACTTTTGGGGCCAATAAGGTAATTATATTCTTTCATTTTGTGTTTCCATTATTCTTCTTTTATTTAAAATAGACTAATATTATTTATGGATAGGCAATTATTTTTTTGCAGTTTGCATCTGAACTTTCTACTAATCTCTTTTTATACTATTAAGGAATCTAACCAAATAATTTTCAGTTGTAATACATTTTTTTTCATTTGTATCAGTTATTTACATGTTACTCTTTCCATTTTACTAATAAAAAAGATCAATTATTTTTTGTTTTTTGTATTATTTCTTTTTGTAAAAGCAATTTGAACTCAACTCAAGACCTACTCTTATACCATGTTAATTTATGTTAAATCACCAATCAACCTAAAAGTTTAAGCAGATAGGTGAAAGTAAATTTAATAAAGTTCTTGTTGAAATTTTTGTTTGGTTGTCATTCAATTTATGCACAAAGATCAATAATTGAATCAACTTTTTTTTTTTTTGTGTACTTGGAGGAAGGGGATTTATCTTGATGGCTAAAGGATTTGGGACAAAGTGAATGAGAGAGTGAGTGATGGGATTTAGGAAAATGAGAATCTAGTAATTCTTTATCTTTATTAATTGGGGTTTTATGGCTTTGTTCCGATAGTATGTCGATTAGGTTGGAAACTTTCCATTTCCCTTTGTTATTCTTCCCTAATTATTTATATTAAAAAGCTATCTGTTAAGTTTATTACCCACATTAGCTCAATATTTTTAAATTTGATTTGATTTTAAATTGTTAGTGCCAAGCTGATTGACATCTATCGGATTATAAATGCATCAATTGGTTTGAGTGATTCAGCAGTTGCTACTAGCATTTTTTATCTTATTTATGAATCATCAAAGCTTGCCACCAATATTGAACGAGATGCTCTTGATGACGACCTAGTGAATGCATGCGTCTTGGTGATGATGGACTTTTAGGAAGCAGTGCACAAACAAGGAGCAGAGTAAGTCATTTAGAGCTCTAGTTATATTATTATCTAGTACCTTTACCAACTGATTTTATCTTTTGTTAGTTTGTTCCTTCTTAGTTCTATTAGCTTTCAAGTTGAGGGAATGGAGTGCTTCTGTTAATTATTGAGATTTGATTAACTTTGTTTAACACTTCATTTTTCTATTTTCCCTCTAGGATTTCATCAATAGCATAGTGCTGCTCGAATGATGAGTTAATTGATAAATTAATTTGAAGAAGTTCGGAAATACTTGAATGAACCTAACAAAGAAATGTAAGATTAGAAAAAAGTGATAAATTGAATCCATTGAATTTTAGTTTGTAATGGCTTACGTGTAGACTTTTATTTCTTTATGTTTTGTGCGAGAACTAATCCAAGGAAGCAAACAAGCCAATTGGTAAATGCATTCATTCTCGTTCTCTTTTGAATATTAGTTTCTTACTTATTGATCACTTCAATTTCTATATGTTTTATTTAGGAAGTAATCCAAGAAAACAAAAGTGTCATGTGAAAGAAACAAAAAAGACTTAGGGAACAAAAAAGACTTAGAAGGTTGAAAGTTGACTAACCTATCATTTTAAAATATTTATAACATGTTGGAATGAAAACATTGCCAAGACATTACCATGCACCCCTCTCAACCTTGTCACGTAGGCATTTACGGGCTTATAAAAGTGAAGACCTTCTTACCGGTCCTTTCACCATGCTATTTTCTCATCGATATGCCCAATAGGAAAGTCTCTAGGAGGCCAACCTAACTAAGCATTGCTTCGATTTAAGCATGTTTAACTTTAGAGTTCGTAAGATTGAAACACTAAAAAGTAAGGTGCACTTTTCTTTTTGGTGGATCAATCATAGGAACTTCAAAGTTAAGCTTCTTTAAATTTAGAGTTTTTCGATTAAACCACCGAAAAATAAGGTGCACTTTCCTTTTTGGTTAATCAATCATACGAACTTCAAATTTAATGGTTCTTAACTCGAATGAGTTCTTGGTTGGGTTGGCGACTTTAGAATTTACCTTAGAATCATGCAAGTGCAAAAATTATTTACTAATAAGAAAAGTTCTTGTACGTTGAATGTGAGGTGGCCTTTGTTCTATATCATTTCTTGCTTTTTAGCTCTATAAAAATCTCTCTTAATTGTAGGATTACTTATTTAGTCTTGTTGCCATGAGTTTTGAGAAGGAAGCTTAAGTTAGTTGAGAATATTGAGAAACATTTATGTCATTAACAACATGACATTTATATATGTTTTCACCAATTAGGTACACATTCAAATAGAGGGGTAAAATAATTTATTCTCTTTCTCTTTTGAATTTCAGTTTCTCTACAACAGTAAATTTACTTTTCTCTTTTGAATTTTCGTTTATAATTGTTTACTTATTGATTTTAAAGACTTTATGTTTTGTGTAAGAACTAATCTAAAAAACAAACAAGTTATTTGAAAGAAATACAAAAAGGTAAGAGAGAATAGGGAGATGACTCAAGCATGTATAGTGGTTGACAAAACTTAGGTTTACATTCAATTCAGGGAGATAAATGCATATTCATTCTCTTTTAAACTTTAGTTTCCAAAAAGTCATAAACTTACCTCGTTTTTTTTCGACTTTTGAATTTTAGTTTCTAACATTGAATTATTGACTTATGTTTTGTATATGAACTAATCCAAGCAAACAAACTAGTCATGTGAAAGAAACAAGAAATTAAGAGAGAATATGGAGATGACTCAAGCATGTATAGTGGTTGACCAAACTTGTGTCTACATCCAATTCAAGCGGTGTACTCATTCATTCTCTTTATCTTTTGAATTTTAGTTTGTCAAAATTCATAAAATTAGTTTTCTCTTTTGAAATTTTGTTCGTAATTGTTTAAATATTGACATAAGTTTCATTACATTTTGTGTATGAACTAATCCAGGCAAACAAATAAGTCAATTCACAACGTAAGTGCATTCATTCTCTTTCTCACTCGAAATTTAGTTTCTTAAAAGCCATAAACTTACTTTTTCTCTTTTGGATTTTAGTTTCTAGTTCCTAGCTTATTGACTTCTATTTATATATGTTTTGTGTATGAACTAATCCTAGCAAACAAATAAGTCATGTGAAAGAAACAACAAAGATTTAAGAGAGAATAGGGAGATGACTTGAACATGTATAGTGGTTAACCAAACTTGGGTCTACATTCAATTCAAGAGGTAAATGAATTCATTCTCATTATTTTTTTGAATTTTAGTTTTTTAAAGCTATAAACTTACTTTTCTCTTACGTTTTCGTAGAACTAATCCGAGAAGCAAACAAGTGACGTAAAAGAAACAACAACATGTTAAGAGATTACAAGGAGATGACTAAAAGCATGTATAATGGTCAACAACACATTGCTCAACATCTAATTCAAGAGGTAAATGCATTCATTCTTATTCTCTTTCTCTTTTCAATTTTAGTTTCTCAAAAGCTTTAAAACTTACTTTTCTTTTTTGAATTCTAGTTTCATTGAGTTTACTCTTTGACTTCAATTTCTTTATGTTTTGTTTATGATTTTATTCAAGAAAACAAACAAGTCATATGTAAGAAACAACAATAAGTTAAGAGTGAATAGAGAGACGACTCAAGCATGTACAGTGGTCAACAAAACTTGGGTTTACATCCAATTCAATTGGTAAATGAATTTATTCTCTTTCTTTTCAAGAGAGTGGTTTTCAAAATTCACTAACAAACACCCCACAAGCATCCCCATATCATGAACACTATTCTCCTAACACAAGCACCCATTCGAACTCATTTTATTTATACTTGTCATATTGAAATTGTGAGCTATAAATATGAATGGCCTAGGTTAAATGTGATGCTTAACTGTTTCTTTGTTTGATATAACTGATTAGGTAGTTAAGAAATTGACCTACATATCTAGGTTAACTTTTTCTATTATCTATTTCTTTGTTTGAGATAACTGATTAGGTAGTTAAGAAATTGACCTTACATATCTAGATTAAATGTGATGCTTAACTGAATGGAATATTTATTTTTCGTTGAGCTTTGAATATTATATGATAAGGTGATTCTATGTTTAGGACTTCAAAGCATGCTTACATGTTGATTGGCCTATTTATGTTGAACAACTCAAATCCTAAAACTAAAAGAATGTGGTAGAATCTAACCACTCTTTATTACCAAAGATTAATGAATTCTAGGGTTCCCACTCTGATCATTAAGACGAAGAAAGTCAAATTACAAAACTTGTCGAAGAATGCATTTCCCACTTAATTCAATACTTAATATACAAACTACCTAACTAACCAACACATTTGACATCTCCACGTGCAACAGTTTCCTGTGCATCACGAGTACTACACCTATACTATCGGCGGCTCATTAGAATGTTGTTGGCTTTAATCATGTAGTTATTAGAAGGTTGAAAGTTGACTAGCATATCAATTTAAAATATTTATAACATGTTGGAATGAAAACATTGCCAGGACATTACCATGCACCTCTCTCAACCTTGTCACATAGGCATTTACGGGATTATAAAAGTGAAGACCTTCATTCCGGTCATTTCACCATGCTATTTTCTTACTGATATGCCCAAAAGGAAAGTCTCTAGGAGGCCTGCCTACCTTAGTATTGTTTCGATTTTAGCATGTTTAACTTTAAAGTTCGTATGATTGAACCACCGAAAAGTAAGGTGCACTTTCCTTTTGAGCATATTGAGAAACATTTATGTTATTAACAACATGAAATTTATATATGTTTTCACCAATTAGGATTATTTTTCCTTTTTTCATGACTTAGATCCTTTGTTGTTCACCGACTCAACAACACCCATGTGTATTAAGAACTTCTATGGAGCTACATTCTTAGCTTAGGAACATGCTTGACTTCCTTTAAGAGGACCTCATAGTTCTCTAGGAGCCTTAGTACCGCGGAGCTCGCCCTACCACTTTATAAGTGTGGTTTCCTTCCTTGTAAAATCTAACCATATGTATTTTGATGCGATGTAAAGAAAACTTCCAGAATGCAAGACTTAATTTCTATTATTTTTTTCTAAATGCGTTGTCTTTCCATAGGTAAAAACCAAAATCTTAAGGAAACTATGTTCTCCTTCTCTCTTTTCTCACTAAATTGACTTGTTTCTTGTGTTAAAAAAGAAAAATGAGTGAATTCGCATTTCATAATTCTCTTTTTTTCTTCATTCTTTTGATTCAATACCCTTACTGACTTACGTATGGTGTTTTATTTGTTGAGTTCGTGCAGTACAAAATAAAAAGAGTTGGTAGAAAATAAACTTTGAACAAGAATGAAGATACTTGATGGAATGGTTTTCCTAAAGATCATTTATACCTTGAAGGCCAGCAGATTGTTTATTACTAGAGCGTGTGGATTCTTAGCATCAATATCCAGTGAGGAGAAGACCAAGTTTTTGGTTGATGCAGTTTCGATGGACAGAGACTTTGGGGATGTGTTCTTAGACGGGTTTTCAAGATTGTTTCCCCTAGAGAAGATAAATTTTGTATCAAGTTGGAGCCTGGTACAATTCCTATTTCAAAAACACGTTATAGAATGACCAGCAGAACTAAAAGAACTCAAGGTTCAATTGTAGGAGTTGATCAATTGTGGGTTCATAAAACCTAGTGAGCTTTAAGGAGCTCTAGTGTTTTTGATTAAAAAGAAAGATGATTCGATGCAGATGTATTAGTTACCGAGAGGTAAACAAGGTGACAGTGAAGAATAGATATTCATTGCCTAAGATAGATTTTCGATCTTGTTATCACTAGTTGAGGATCAGAGAGGACGACATTCTTAAGACAACATTCATTTCTCGTTATGGACGCGATGAGTTTATGGTAATGTCTTTTGGTGTAACCAATGCAACAACAACGTTTATGGACATGATGAATAAAGTGTTTAAGGAGTTTTTGGATAAGTTTGCAATAGTATTCATTGACGATATCTTGATTTACTCAATGACCAAGTTTTACCACGAGATTCATTTAAGAAAAGTGTTCGTTGCACTTAGACAAAATAAGTCATGATTTGCGAAAGGCGCCACATGTGGATGTTAATGTTATTCTTAAAGTCCTTCAGGATATGTTGGAAATGATTAGAAAAGATATGGAAGAAAGAAGAGCACATCTCAAAAGAATGTCTACAAGGTATGTTAAACCCAAACCAATTTTGAATACACGGATTTGATTGCAAAATGATACTTTATGGTGTTAAAACTCAACCTATGGTTGAAGTAAAAAGTTGTATCATTCAAAATGAAAGGCATAGTGGTTTAGTTGCAACACATGCTAATTAGATTGTGAAGGAATTAGATGGCGTGGAATTACTTTATGGTAACAATTCTATAATTGTAACACCTACATTAAATGATGTTCATGTTGATGTGTGTGTGTTAGGAGAAAAGGCACACAAGGCCAAAACAAAAGCATGTGAGTTGGTTCAAAAAAAATATGATAAAAAAAGAGGGAGAGAGAAAAGCATGAGATTAATTTATGGCCAATAAACAAAAATGAGAGAAAAGTCAATGTTGTGAGCTTGTGTGAAAGAGCAAGTGATGTTAAATCAATTTTGTTTACAAAGTAAAATATTTTTAATCTTTTATATCAAGCAATTTGTTACCTAACGGGTGAGCTTAAACCATATTTCTCTAGTGTTTCTTTTGAGTTCTTACTGGAGGCAAAGAAAGTTATACAACATCTTGAACAAAAGACTTCGAAAGTTAGCAACGTGAACAAATACAATGCCCGCTCATTCATTGTAAGAAAACCATTCAAATTTGATTCTAATTTCATCCATGACAACAATCATAAGGTGTTCAAACCTGGAATTGAAGATTTTGATTTGATGACAAATCCTTTTAAAGAAAGGGGGAATGATATGAATCAAACAAACGACTTATTGTATTCTCATGAAGGAGCAAGTACAAGAAGCAAAAACATAAGATTTTAGAGATTTTTAATTATAGTGCAGAATTTAAAATAATAGTTTTTCTAGATTTCTGATTTTTGTACTTTTTAAGTTTAAATTTTGTCAAACATGCCGATAATTGCTAAAGACCTTTTAGATGAGTTTTTTAGGTGTATTTAAATATTCTACCTTTTTGTTTAGCATTTAAGCCTATTTCTCTAGTGTTTCTTTTGAGTTCTTAGAGGAGACAAAGAAACTTATACAACATCTTGAACAAAAGACTCTGAAAGTTAGCTACGAGAACAAATACAATGCCAGCTCGTTCATTGTAAGGAATCAATTCAAATTGTATTCTAAGTTCATCCATGGCAGCAAGGACAAGGTGTTCAATGTGGGAATTGAAAGGCTTGATTTGAGGACAAATCCATTTAAAGAAAGGTGGGATGATACGAAGACAACTACCTTCTTATTGTATTCTAATGAACGAGCAATTACAAGAAGCAAGGAAAATCAACATGCAGAATTTTAAGCGAAAAAAACAATTTCAGATTTATTATTTGGAACTTTTTAAGTTCAAACCTTGTGAAACAAGCTCTAATTGCTAAATAACTCTTTTAGAACAGTTTGTTAGGTGTATTTAAAGCAAATCTACTGTTTTTTCTAGCATTAAGCCTCTCAATTCATGTACAATTGACTTTTGGCTTCCTATATCTTATTTTTCTACAAAGTGCATTTAAGAGGTTTTTTGGACCTTTAGTATTTCAAGCCATGCACAAAATTTTTGCTTTAAAAAGGGCTTGTAATACCTTATTTTGGATAGAATATTGATATCGAAACTTGAGTTGTCTTGATCCTATTTGATGTTGCTTTTTTTTTCTTCCAAATTTTGCTTTAGGTTTGAATGTAAAATCAATTTATTGAATTAGTCTTGATCAAACTAATTTTTTGGTGAGTTGTCTTAGGATCCAAGAGTGACCATCATATGTTCTAAGTGAGATCTAAGAGTTTCCACCATTCTAACTTAACTCTCTATTGGGTTCGAGTGTTGAGTTTTCCATATTTTTTAGTTTTTACAAGAATCCTAGAAGAACCTCTAAATTTATAAAATCAAGCAACGTTGGAGCTTATCACAGCGCCTCATTAAGTTATAAACTTTAGAATAAAAAATGATAGTTCGTCCCGTTTGAGTTTGGTACGAGTATTTGGCATGATCTTATGATGAAAAGTAGAAAAAAATCAAGCATTACTAAGTTTCAATACATAATATCAAACAAACTCCCATAACGTGATAAACTTTAGAATAAAAAATGAAAGTTCGTCTTGTTTCAATTTTGTACGAGTGCTTGGCATGAACTTATGATAAAAAGTAGGCTAAGTCAAGCGTTACTAAGTTTCAAGAACATAATCTCAAATAAACTTCCTTAAAGTTATAAACTTTAGAATAAAAAATGAATGTCCGTCCTGTTTAAGTTTTGTGCAAGTGTTTGGCATGAAGTTACGATGAAAAGTAGACGAAATCAAGCATTATTAATTTTCAAGTCATATACACAAACAAAATTCCTTAAAATTATAAACTTTAGAATAAAGAATGAAAGTTCGTTTGGTTTGAGTTTTGTGAAAGTTTTTGGCATGAAGTTATGATGAAAAGTAGACCCAATCAAGCATTATAAGTTTCAAGTCATTTTCTGAAACAATCTCCTTTAAAGTTATAAACTTTAGAATAAAAAAAAGAAATTTTGTGCAAGTGTTTGGCATGAACTTATAATGATATGTAGACCAAATTAAGCACTACTATGTTTCAAGAGATAATCTCAAGTAATTTCACATAAAGTTATAAACTTTAGAATAAAAAATCAAACTTCGTCCCATTTGAGTTTTGTACGAGTGTCTGAGATGAACTTATGATGAAAAGTAGACAAAATCAAGATTTAAGAAAGTTCATGACATAATCTCAAACAAATTTCCATGAAGTTATTAACCTTAGAATCAAAAATGAAAGTTTGTCCAATTTGAGTTTGTGCGAGTGTTTGACATGAAGTATTTATAAAAAGTAGATCAAATAAAGCATTAATAAGTTTCAAGACATAATCTCAAACAAACTCCAATAAAGTTATAAACTTTAGAATAAAAAATGAATGTTCATCCAGTTTTAGTTTTGTGTGAGTGCTGGCATGAACTTTTGACGAAAAGTAGACCAAATCAAACATACTAAGTTTCATGACATAGTCTCAAACACACTCCCTAAAGTTAATAACTTATAATAAAAAACGGAAAGTTTGTCCTGTTTTAGTTTTGTTCGATTATTTGACATGAAGTTATGAAGAAACATTGTCCAAATAAAGCATTACTAATTTCAAGACAAAATCTAGAACAAACTCCTAGAAAGTTATAAACTTTGAAATAAAAATGAAAGTTCGTCTCGTTTGAGTTTTGTGCGAGTGTTTGGCATGTAGTTATGATGAAAAGTAAACCAAATCATGCATTACTAAGTTTCAAGCCATAATCTAAAACAAACTCCAAGAAAATTATTAAGCTTAGAATAAAAAATGAATGTTTTGGCCGTTTTAATTTTTTGCGAGCTGTTATGACGTAAAATATGGCCCAGAATTCTCGGAAGAGGCCGGGACGCGAACAAAGGACAAAAGGACCAAAGCCGACCCCCCGGGGGTCGGCCTCTCCCTTGCCGACCCCCCGGGGGTCAGCCATGCCTTTGTCGACCCCCGGGGGTCGCCTAAATGGAGGCCACAACCCCCAGGGGTCGGCCAAGTCCATCTCCGACCCTCCGGGATCGGAGTAACAAGTCCAAACTCTCTCAGGAGTTGGCCAAGGGAGGCCAGGACCCCCTCGGGGTCGGCCCTTGCAGCTGGTTGGCCAAGGAAGGCCAGGACCCCCTC
>JBBMEG010017309.1:0-28156 GCA_037832605.1 Cyclanthera cordifolia | reverse complement strand
GTTAAATCTCGGAAGTTGTGAAGTCAGAATTTGAAAATTAGGGGTGAAATTGTCAATTTTAACCCTAGGGGTATTTTTGTAATTTTTCAGGGCTTTCATGTCCTTATATATAAGGCCAAATTGGACAACATCATTAGGTTTTGATTATTCTCACAAATTTCAGCGCCGACAGCTTTTTGTCTCCTCTCGTTTTCTGCAAAATCCGACAGCCACTGCCACTGTCAGATGGAAGCAGCTTCGGATTCGCCCGCGTGTTCCGAATCTGCAGGCGTGGTCGGCCGAACCTGCCCAGGGACTCCGAGCCTGCCGCGTGTCGCCTTTTTGCAGCGCCTCCACCCCGCACGTCAGCTTCACGTGCCGGTGACCTCTACCTCACGCGGCGCCGTCAGCCGCCGTCTTCCGGCCTCGCGCCGCCGTCAACTTGCCAGAAAATTTCTGGGTATGGTTTTTAGGTAATTTCGATGCTCCGAGTCCAAATTTGATGTTTTCAAGGCCAAATGCTCACTATATGACCCCGTTTTACTAGACAAGCTTGGAAAACGCCCATGTTCGCGTAGTTCGAGTACCTGAGGGACTTCTTGATTCTCCGGCCAAGGTAAGGGAAATTAAATTGCATTGTTGTGATCTGTAATTTAGTAGACACATGCGTGGTTTGGTCTGAAATAGGTTTAGTACTGAGATATGCCTGATTAGTTGAATTACATTACTATAGCTCCCTGTTTACCTATGTTGTGCATGTTTTGTCTGGTTGTTATTTGTGATATGATGGAATCTCGAGCTAGCGACTCAATGGAAAACCCGGGAGTGGCATTCCCTAATAGAGTAGCCCTGGTTGTGTAATTCAGTTAATAAGTGGGACCCGGGAGTGGCATGTTCCTTCAGAATAGCCCCGGAGTCGCCTCATCTGTTCCTTGATTATCGAGACTATTTAAAACCTATGAGTCTTTAATGTTGTTCTGCTTACCTAATTCTGGACTTGATACTGTATTTACTTTAATATTTTTACTTAGGGATCCTTACTGAGTTTTGTAACTCACCCTGTCGATTTCTGTGGACTCCACAGGTACGCATGGACTCTACCAGGATGGCTGATCGGAGTGGCTGAGGGGACCATGGACTCGTGTCGTGTCGGGTTTTATTGTTATGTCTTACTGCATATTTAGATTCATGGATATTGCGAAAAACTGGATTCTGTTGTGTTTTGTGAGATTTCTGATTTAAACCTTTGTCATTTGGGTACCCGTTTTACTATTTTCGAACGATTGCATTTTGAACTTAATGAAGCATTTCCATTCACTGTTTTCTTACAACCTAAGGGTTACTTTAATAGTTGTATGTTAAGTAGATAGGAGTGACCCTAGTTTGGGTCGAGTCTTTACATTTGGCTCTTTTGAGCCAGTAATTGTGAGCTTGCAAAAGGACTATGTTCCAGAAATGTGTGTTTCAGAACCAACCAACAATGAAAATGAGGGTTGGATCGTTGTAACTCGTCGTAAAAGGGAAAAACATAATTATGTTCAAAAGGAATCACAGTTGCTCACAAAACCAAAGAGGAAGAGGTTTCCAAAGAAAAAAGGCGAAAAAATTGTAAGAAAACATAAACCTATTGTAGAGGAAGACAAAGAATTCCATTTGACTCGTCAACCAATAACACGAGCCGCATTTTTCCAAAAGAATTTCTAGAGGAAAGAGAAGAAATGCAAGATGTTGTTACATGTTATGCTACGACCGTTCAAGAAGATCTACCAAGTTCATCAAATGAACTCATCAGACCAAGAGACATGTCCTCATTCAACAAAGAAACTTTGTTATTGTTTCCCCAAGAAGAAAAAACGCTCTTATTGAAACTCTACTTGATTCTAGAAGTGTAACAACCCAAACACCTATGGTGCATACTACCAACCCATCATGCATGTCGATAAGTTTCACTGATGACGATCTATTGCTAGAATCAAAGCCTAATAACCATCCTTAATTTGTCTCGGGCTATATACGAGAACAAAGAGTTGGACGAATCCTCATTGATGATCGATTGACAGATAACATAATGCCTAAGTAGGCATCACTATGGACGAACTCTCCGACACCAAGTTGGTTATCCAAGGTTTTATAAAAAGAATGACAATACAAATGACGCATCTACAGTTGAAACCTCTCTCGTAAAAAATGATGATGAAACTATGTTAAGTTCAAGAGTAGACGTCACAAAGAAAAGTATGACAGAGAATAAATATTTTTCTGTAAATAGTCAAGGCTAAACGAGTCAAAAATCCAACATCTTAAAATATAATAAACCTTCTGGTATGCCCATCTTACGTTATGTTCCTTTATCTCGACGTAGAAAGGGAGAAGCACCATTTATTGAATTCCTACCTAGTTTAATGGTTTGTGATATTGAAGTTTTAAAAGAGAATTTCACAATGCCTCTCATGAAGATGATAAAGCAAGGAATTGACACATTTCAAGACGACCAACCAAAAGTAGTCATGCCTAAAAAACGAACAAAAGATGGATTTGACCCCAAGGCGTACAAACTTTTAGCCAATGCAGGGTATGACTTCGAAACTCACACTGAGTTCAATAGCCTAAGTATATTTGATGATAATCAAGCTAATCTTTCATCTACACAAAAAGAACTCCTGAAGAAAGGTTACGCTCTACCCACATCTAGAAAGGGACTGGGATATAAATCTCCTGAACTAGTCCGCATAACGAGAAAAGGGAAGACAAAAGTTGCAGACGAAAACCACGTAAGTATCAAAGAGGTTAAAGAACTAAAGAAAGGAGAAGATGTTAGTGCAAGGAGACCCATTCTTCAGCGTATCGAACCTTCAACTCCTCACGTTTTCGCATTGCAAAGGTTGGGTACATCAAAAGATAGTAAAGAAGACTTGTCCACAACTACCATTAAGGCACAATCTTCAGTTTTTGGAAGATTAAACGAACCTGTAAAGGAATCAAACTCATCTTTAAAAGTGCGATCATCCGTCTTTCAAAGGTTGTCTAAGGTAAAGGATAAAACAAAAGATACAAACCCTACTACTAGTACCTCTTTTTTTCAAAGATTAAGTGTAACCACACAAAAACTAGATGGGCGTACTAAGTCAATTTTTGACAGAATTTCTTATGAAAACTTAAAAGAAATTGTTGAAGAGGAATCCCCAATTCGCTCAGACATCCGTAGTGTTGTTCCATCTCGCATGAAAAGAAACATGTTGTTGGAAATCGAGACAGAAGGATCATTAAGAATAAAAAGACGCGATATTAACATTACTAACCTATCAAAGAAAATTTTAAAGAAAGAGGAAAACGAAGCACCCTATCATCACATTACTGTCTCAGAAGAAGCAAAGGATGAGGTAGGTGAAGATGACATTGAGGAAGCACCAAGGCCCTTAGACGATGAAAATCAACCGATAGTGGATGAACTCGAAGAGGTAAATCTTGGCACACTAGAAGAGCCACAACCAATCTTTATAAGTTAATTGCTTATGCGCCAAGAAGAAAAAGATTATCTAAGTTTACTTGCAACGTATAAAGACATATTTGCTCGGTCATACAAAGAAATGCCAGGGTTAAACCCTAGAGTTGTGTTCCATCGTCTTGTTGTTAAACCTGGGTTTAGACTTATTAAACAAACTCAAGGATGCTTCAGACCAAAGCTTATCCCGCAGATCAAAATGAAAGTGAATAAGTTGATTGAAGCAGGGTTCATACGCGAAGTCAAATACCCGAATGGATCACAAACATTGCTCTTCTAAGGAAGAAAAACAGACAGCTCCGTGTTTGTGTTGACTTTCGTGATCTAAACAATGCATGCCTGAAAGATGATTTTCCACTTCCCATAACCAAAATCATGGTTCACACAACCACAGGGCATGAAGCTTTATCTTTTATGGACGGATCATCAAGCTATAATTAGATAAGAATGGCTCTTAAGGATGAAGAAATAACATCTTTTCGAACTCCAAATGAGATATACTGTTACAAGGTTATGCCATTCGGGTTAAAGAACGTTGGTGCAACTTATCAACGAATAATGCATAAGATCTTTGCTGACATGCTTCATAAACGTGTGGAATGTTATTTTGACGATCTCGTGGTCAAGATGGTAAAGAGATAGGATCAACTCAAAGAATTGAAAACGGTCTTTGATTGGTTGAGAAAATAACAGTTGAGGATGAATCCGCTCCAATGTTCATTTGGTGTAACGTCAGGAAAGTTTTTTGGTTTCGTCGTAAGACATTGATGAATTGAAATAGATCAGTCCAAGATTGACGTAATACAAAACATGTCAAGACCAATAAACTTACACGAACTTAGAAGTCTTCAAGGTCATCTAGCTTACATAAGGAGATTTATATCAAACCTGGCTAGTAGATGTCATCCCTTCAATGTCATAATGCTTTTGAAAGCATAAAAAAATATTGGCTTAACCCCCCTTTCTTAGGCGCACTTATAGCTGGGAAACGATTGACGTTATACATCAGTAGCCAAGAGAAATCATTGGGGGATTGTTCGCACAAGTAGGTAAAGGAGGAAAGGAACGGGCTTTGTATAACTTAAGCCAAACTCTTACCGCTGCTAAGCTAAACTACTCCCAATTGAAACAATGAGCTTGGCTCTTTTATTTTCCATTGATAAACTAAGACATTAAATGTTAGCGTTCACTGTACGTCTAGTTGCAAAAGCGGATCTCATTAAATATATCTTTTCTTGGCCCATCATCTCAGAGCGTTTAGCTAAATGGGCAATTCTACTCCAACTGTACGATAATCTGTATGTACCTTAAGCAGTAAAAGGACATGCATTGGCAGATTTCTTAGTTGATCATCCTATTCCATCAGAATGGCAATTATATGAAGAATTCCCCGATGAAGAAGTCCTTTTTATTGAAATCACAGATCCATGCACTATGTACTTTGATGGCGCAGCACGAAGAAATAGAGCAGGTGTAGGGATTGTGTTCATCTCCCCAGAGAAGCATATCTTACCTTACACCTTCACATTTACGGAACGGTGCTCAAATAACATTGTTGAGTATCAAGCTTTAATTATTGGACTCTAATTGGCCATTGAAATCGGCATAAAATATATAGAAGTATATGGAGATTCAAAATTAGTGATAAACCAAGTTTGACTTCATTACGATACAAGGAATGATGATTTAAAACCGTATCTTACCTATGCTAGACAATTACAAGAGAATTTTGATAGCGTCGTTTTAGAGCATATTCCAAGATTAGAAAACAAAAAGGCTGATGCCCTTGCAAATTTGGCTACTGCATAAACAATTTCAAGTGAGGAAGCTGTCAACGTTTCACTTTGCGAAAAATGGATTATGTCGATAATTAAAGATGAATTGCAAGAGATAAATACGATATATGTCCATGTGATTGAGGATAAAGATTGGGGACAACCTATTATTGACTATCTTCAACACAAGAAACTTTCTACTGATTCTAAGAGCAAGGTAGATGTACGAAGAAGATCTGCTCGATTTATCCATTATAACGATACTCTTTATCGACGCCCCTATGAAGGATTTCTTTTACGATGCTTGAGAGCTGATGAATCAGGTAACTCATTCGAAGAGGTGCACGCATGCATTTGTGGCACTCGTCAATCGGGTCCTAAACTTTACTTCCAATTAAAAAGAATGGGCTACCGTTGGCCAGCTATTGTCCGAGATGCAATGAAATATGCAAAGAAGTGCGAGGCTTGTCAATTTCATGCAAACTTCATACATCAACCGATAGAGCCTATGCACCCTATTATTACTTCATGGCCATTTGAAGCTTGGGGACTCGATCTTGTTGGTCCTATAACTCCAAAGTCATCTGCAGGTCACTCCTATATCCTAGCTGCAATTGACTATTTTTCAAGGTTGGCAGAAGCAATCCCTTTAATAGAAGCGAAGAAAGAACATACTGTAAACTTTATTCGCACACGTATCATATATCTCTATGGAATTCCTCACCGCATTGTAACAGATAATGGTAGGCAGTTCTCTAAAAGCATGATAGAAAAGTTGTGTGAGAAACTTCTCTTCAAACAGTACAAGTCATCCATGTAAAACACAGCAACAAATTGATTAGCAGAGGCATGGAACAAGACCTTATGCAATTTGTTGAAGAATATAGTCTCCAAGACAAAGAAAGACTGGCAAGAAAGAATTGGAATAGCATTGTGGGCATACCCACTACGCATCACACGCCTACAGGGGTCACCCCATATTCCTTAGTCTATGGAGCTGAAGCCATGGTTCCTCTAGAAAGAGAAATTCCTTCCCTAAGAATGGTCATACAAAAAGGCTTAACAGTTGAGGAAAATGTGTCGCTGCGTCTCCAAGAATTAGACGCATTAGATGAGAAAAGACTCGAAGCTCAGCAAGCGCTATAGTGTTATCAAGCACGAATAACTAAAGATTTTGAAAAAAATATCAAGCCTCGTTCGTTTCAAGTTGGTGACCTAGTTCTTACGGTTAGAAGACCAATCATCACAACAAGACATACAGGAATTAAGTTCACTCCTAAATGGGACTAATGGAGCTTACAAGATCGTGGATAAAGACAGATTACAAATCGGCCCCATTAATGGAAAGTTTATAAAAAAGTTATATGCTTTAAAAAAAAAAAGAACTCCTTGGCGTGTAAGTATCAACTGTAAGCTACGCATGGCTAGTAAAAAAAATCATGTAAATGAACTACATTATGACTTGATCCCTTTCTACCAAATCAAAATGGTACGTAGGCAGCTTAAACAAAATTTAAATACAATCTATTAATAGCAAATAAATAATTCACGATTGTGAAAAACATTTGCATTGTTTTTTTTTCTTCTCTCTCGCAACTCAGAGATTATTTATGACATTTGTTACCAAGGTACAAAGGAGGTAAAGATAAAACAGACTACTTCCTGCCAACTCAATATGCCAAAAAAAAAAAAATTACGGATGCACCTTAGTCAAGGAACCCATTTGAAATCTTGTGGCTCCTATCGAGCTTCGCTTAGCATTTCACGCAAAATTGCTACATTGTTAATGTTAGCATCAGAAAGGGCAGGAGTATTTTCAATTTCGCTTACAATTTCTCACTGAATAGACTCGTCACGCTTTAGTTGAGTTAGATGAGCTTCTTTCTCGATAATTGACTACAAGACGTCTTCACGCTTGATTCATACTGTTTGAATCTAGGCTTCCAATCGTTCCTCCTCTTCTTTTAATTGTCAATTTTGTTGAGTAAGTTTGTCCATTTCTGTCATTGTGTTATTCTGGTCATTCAGCACATCATTCAAAATACTATTCACTTCTTTTAGCTTCAATCCTTGCTTGCAGGAAATATTCTTTCAGAAAATTCTTAAGATACGGTAGGTTTGCCCCACAAGTCACTGAAATGTTTTGGAACATTGTGTCTACATACCTGATAAGACAAGATAATTTTTCAAATGAGGCCTTAATTATTTTCCTGCGTACGCTGATCCATAAGCCTAAAGCAATTTCTTTCTGAATCTTAATAAGATCGCGTTGTGCACAACAATGATAGACCCCACTATCAGATGCTGACAACTCTTGCAATTGCAAAATAGATTTTCTCGGCGGTGGCATAGTTTTCAAGGGGAGCGCTTCCGTTAAACCTAGTGCATCATCCGATTGCAAAATAGGTTCTTTTGACTGCGATAACTCATTCAATGGTGGTGCTCCTGTCAAATCTAGTGTCACATTTGGATACAAAACATTATCTAGTAATGGCACTTCCCTCGACAGTTGTGCTTCTTGCAAATTTAAAGTCTCATTTAACTACAACATCTCTTTTAATGGCGGCGCTCCTGTCAAATCTAATGATCATTTGAATACAAAGCATTATCTGTTGGTGACATATCTCTTAATGGTTGTTCCTTTATTAAATCCATTGTCTCCTCCATTGTGAAACATATTCCCTTACTGCCTGCGCCGCTCTCGAATCTTCCACCTCTTGATTAGTTGTAGGAAGAGATGATGAGCCTTCAATATGAGTCATTAAAGCTTTTTGCCTATCTATGCTATCAACTACTGCATGAAAAGGATCAGGACTAGTGTTATTAAGTGGTGTCTGCACAAAATCGTCGCTGAATTTGGAAATTGTAATAATAATAGCATGCAATAAAGAGATTTAAAAAGGATGAAAGAAACTCTAACCAAGGTTGTGGGAAGAGAAGGAAATTGTGACGCACAAAACTGTGAAGCAGTTGGAGCTCCTTGGAAAATGTCATCAGGTCTGAAGATTTTTTGGATTTTTTTCTTTTCCAATGTTTATCATTATCACTACTCTGACTTGCATCCTCACCATTAAAGGCAAACTCTACAGGATCAAACATTCGAATTTTCTTACCGCGAACTTTTTCAGTACTGGATTTCGGAAACTTAGGTTTGGTAGGAAGAGGCGCACAACTATCAACAAATTTGTTAATGTGTAGGTAAAAAGATGCTCACAACTTTTTGGGCATACTTCACTGTCATGTGTAGGTAAGGCTAACAACTCTGCATAGCTAGGAATGACTTCCTCATAAAATTTTCCTTTAATTGGCAGACCCCCTAATCTCCATATATCCCATAAAGATAATGATAATTCCCCTAGTGATGTGTGAATGGTATTTGTCAATTGGCACCACGCTTCAGAAAAGGCTCGAATGATATCAGAATTGCGGTCATATGTATACAAAGAAGCCATTATAGCGTTTAAAAGTTGTGACTTCTAGAGTAGTTTTTCATTTATATAGAATATGACCTCCAATCACTCCAAATAAAATAGGGTGTACATGAATTCCCCATGAATTTAAAGACTAGGACCAAAACGATTATTGTCACCCTCGATAATGCAAAGTCCTAATGTTGGTAAGGCGTCACTATTTGGCATGTGAGTGTGAATAGGGGACTCTAGAAACCACCTTTTAATCAAAGCGCCAGGATTTATTGATCCATGGTAGGACCACTTTGGCAAAATATTACGAGCGTCTACGCATGGGTGAGAGTCTTTGAAGTCTTCATACACTTCTTTCCTCACAGGAAGAATGATCCCACGCTCAATAGGTTGCTCACCGTCGTTCAAGATGACTAAACAGATTTTCTCAAGGTTAGGATGCTCGGTAAAATGAACTATGTTTCAAGCATATAAGAAAAAAATCTATACAAATAAAAAAAATGTCAAGAATCAAACAGCATGATTTACCAAGGTAACAGAAATCAGTAAAAAAAAAATAAAAATAAAAATCTAAAGTAAAAAAAAAAAAATGGTGACCACCGCTGCTGGAAGGCAAGACTGACATTACTATTAAGGGTGACCACAGCCATTGGAAGGCAAGAGTGACATCATGCAATGACCAAGGTGACCACCGCCGCACGGGGTAGTGCAGGAGTGACATCACTGAAGCGAAAAAAAAAGTTCAAAAAAGAAAAAATCTGGTGACCACCGCTGCTAGAAGGTAGGAGTGACATCACTGTTCAGGAGAATGCAATGACCAAGGTGACCACCGTCGCATGGAGCAGTAAAGGAGTGACATTACTGATGCGAAAAAAAGTGAAAAAAATGGTGAACATCGTTGTTGGAAGGAAGGAGTGACATCAGTGTTCAGGAGTGACATCACTCTTCAGGAGTGACATCAATCTTCAGGACTGACATCACTCTTCAGGAATGACATTACTCTTCATGAGTGACCATCGCCGCTGTAAGGCAGGAGTGACATCATGCAAAGACCAAGGTGACCACCCCCGCACTGAGCAGTGCAAGAGTGACATCACTGATGTGAAAAAATAATAGTGACCACCGCGGTAGGAAGGTAGAAGTGACATGACTGATCAAGAGTGACCACCGCCACTAGAAGGCAGGAGTGACATCATGCAATGACCAAGGTGACCACTGCCGCACGGAGCAGTGCAGGAGTGACATCACTAGTGCGAAAAAAAAGTAAAAACAAATTGGTGACCACCACTGCTGGATGGCAGGAGTGACATCATGATTTGACGAAGGTGGCCACGCCGCTTGGGAGTGACATCACTGATGCAAGTAAGAAAAATATCTAAAAAAAGAAATTGTTTCGACAATACGCAACAAGATTTAGTTAGTTGAAAACAAAAAATAATAAAAAATAATAAATAATAATGCTCCATTGGATTTCACATTTATGTTTATATTTAAGAATTCTTATCCATTCAACAAAAAAAAAGAAAACAAATCATTCTGCATCATCATTAACCGAGAAGAAGATACAGAAATGGAGAAGACAATGTTAGGGAAAGAGTTTAGGTAGAACCCATCCATTGAAAAACATATATATATAATTAAAAATTAACTCATCATCAATTAAAAAAAAAATGTATACATAAAATGATAAGATCGATAATAATAGCAAAAAAAATCAACAAAAAAAAATCTCATATTGTAAACTAATGTATATACATACATACCTTTTGATTGTTCTCTTGGCGCATGGAAAAAAAAAAAGAGAGCAGCTTGTTTGTTGTCCAAAAAAAAAAAAAACACAGAGTCTTAATAAATCACTGACAATTTCAACAAAAACTCGTAAAATAATAATAATAATAATAAGAATAATATTTTTTTTCTTTCTTCTACGGATTCAATGAAAATTTACAAACAAAAAACAAACTCGCTGTACTTTGGCGTCAATAATATCCAATTGGGACTAGCTTCAACTTTGACACAATCGAGGAAGACTAGTAGAAACATTGAATCTATGATTATAGAACTATTTAAAAAATATATATATAACAATAAAAAGATTTATCGAAGAAGTTAAGATTTGAATATTTTCTAAATCTTGATTTAACAATAAAATTAAAACCTCCCTATTTATTTATATTTTATTATTATTTTTTAGCTTCACGATTATTAAGAGATTAAATTGGGAATAATTTAAAATATTTTATTTTATTATTGATTTTATTCTTTTGTTTTGTTTTTATATATATATATTTAAAAAAATATTTGATCCAGGTCGAGTTTAGGCAGGTTAAAATTTAATTTCAAAGAACAAAAGTTTGTTTCGCTCTTCAATCTAATGGGGTGACGCAATTTTTTTTTTCTTTTTCCAATTTCAAATGAAACAAAGTTAACTCCATTAAAATTTTCGAATCTCTATTTTATAAAATAATAATAATAATAATAATATTGGCCTACGTTATACACATGTTAAGTATAAAAATGAGCTGAAAATTTGCCATGGAACCAACTCGAAATTAAGTAGATAGTAAACTCTACTATAATTTAAAGCTAAACAAAAAAAATGCTAAGTAAGAAAAATCAATTTTGACCAAATTTCAAAATTAAGTTAATTGACATAAGTGTTGAAAAAAAAAACGCCTAAGCCATGAGACAAATTCATGTCTCGATTAAAAGACATCAAGGAGACGACATCAAAAACAAAAAATTTATGTCATTCACAAACTAACGTTTTCGAGATTCAACACACATGTTTGTGTATGAAACTCGAAAAGAAGCATTTGTTGACTGAAAAATTTTGGCCAGTAAAAAACGGTCAATCATTCACAAATAAATTCAATTAAAATATTGGGCCCGTTACAAATATATAATTGTCTCAAAATTAATTGGGTTGAAAATTATTTTATTTGGATTTTAGGCCCAAATAGGTCTAAGCCCATGTAGTAGGCCTAAACATTCATGAAGCCCGATCTCATGAGGTGGCCCAAAACCCCATAAAGTCCAAGCCCACATAACTCTATAAATAGAGAGCTCTTTCTTATTTGAAATGGGCAGAGAGAGAAATCAAGATTCTCAATCAGAACTGTTAACTGGAGACTGGGAGACTACGAAACATCAGTCAGAGAATTTAGAACATTCAACCATTCAAATTCATAACCCTTCAAAACTAGTCAGTGAGTCACAGAATTCAGAGATAAAACATCAGAATTCAGAACACTCAACGGCAAAGGCTTCAACAAGTAAATCGTCTCTTCACCTACGCTTGAAGATTCAATCACCATCCGTTTGAGAACAAGGTCACAGCCTTCAGACGAACCTTGTCCAATTCGAAATCCCGTGAGAAAGAATCAGAGGAACAAATTAGAGATTGTAACCATAATGCATATCAATAGAATTCAAGATCATATACACGTGTCTCGCTCTGTTATTTTACTCTGAAATCTCGTGTGAACAAACACTTCATAAAATTTCACTTAGTAGCCAATCAGGTTTTTGGGTGCTTAAGGTGATGGGTTCAATTCATGTAGGCCATCAACATAAAAGATATTCTTTAATGTTTGTATTTAAAATTTTAAAAGTTCTTAAGATTTTATCCATACCTCATATCTAGTACAACTTGACAATTCTCACTTAATACTTATTTGCTTGAGTGTATAGAGTTGCAATCATCGTCATCGTCATCGACTACCTGTTCTTGCCCAGCTACCGCACCCTCAAGATCAGGGTGGTTTTCGACATGAACGACGTCATATCTTCTGGAGGCAATCCTCCTCGAAGCATGCTCAACGTCCGATTCATCATCGACACAGTGGTGGTGGCCATTCTCAACATTCGACATTTTTGTAGGAAAATGGATTGGAATGTTAGCGTTTTTTAGGTAGAACACTCTCGTCCCCACAAACGGTGCCAACTGTTGTGCCGAAAAATGGTCAACGGATATCCACAGTGAATTTGTTTAAACTGAGGACGAAAGGGCCTGCGAAAAAAGTAAATTTAGGACACACCGGTGTGGTGTGAGCCACATGACCTCCGAGGCCTAAGTTAGGAACAAAATTAGGGACAATATTTTAAAGCACTAAGAATGACTTAAGGGTACTTAGCTTAGGATCCGTCCTTTGAAAGGGAGAAATGACTTGAATTTTATAGCAGCTGGTCTCGTAACCGTTGCAGCTCACTTATGGCGATATAATGGTCGGCTCTTAGAAACGTTCGCCATTAAGCCGGGTATGAATACCTGTGTAACTCCTGGTCGTTACCCTATGGAGGTGTAACGGTCTTGATTCTGGACTCGGTTGACTCTTCGGAGAGTCCTGACCTCCATGGTTGACCCAATGGGGCCGACCCAATCGTTGTAACGGGGGACGCCGCGGAGTGCAGCGCCTTCGTACGTTACTTGGACTCAGTCGACTCTTAGGAGAGTCCTGAACTACACGACCCATCCACTCAGATGGACCTACTCGTTAGCGGACTCGAGAAGGGTGAGGATGGAAGGGCCGACCTAGGGGGGTCGTGGCCTTCCTTGGCCGACCTAGGGGGGTCGTGGCCTTCCTTGGCCGACCCCCGGAGGATCTAGACTTGCTCGGCCGACCCTAGGGGGTCAAAAATGGACTTGGCCGACCCACGGGGAGTTGTTGCCTCCATTTGGCCGACCTGTAGGGGGTCGGCAATGGCGAGGCCGACCTCTTAGGGGTCGAATATGGACTTGGCCGACCCTTAAGGGGTTGTGGCCTCTATTTGGCCGACCCTCGGTGGGTCGGTGATGGCGAGGCCGATCCCTGAGGGGCAGGAAATGGCAAGGCTGACCCTCGGTGGGTCGGTAAGTGTGTTGGCCGGTACCTGGGGGGTCGACGCTAGCGTGGCTGACCCCTGGAGGTCAGCAATGGACTTGGCCGACCCCTAGGGGGTCGGCGGTGGCTTATTTTTCCTTCGTGTGAGTCTCAATCTCTTTTGAGTCTTTCAGGATATTTTTAGCTTTTAAAAGAGGATATGGATTGACTTTATCAATTTAACACTAAACCCACAAAAATGAAACTAAAAAAGTATTTCTTCGTTTTACAAAAAGGATACATGAAAGAATACTGATGCTTTCACAATTATACGTTGGAAATTCATGGCTGGCATGATGGAGTCTGATACGCTCAGATGATAAGACGAGAGAGGGTTGTAATACTTCTTTCGTCGCGTAAGGGAGGCAGGTTTTTCTAGAATATTTGGGGTAGCTGTTTCAAAAAATATTATTTCCAACTTGATTTAATTCGCGTTTACGTGAAATGAATTTAACATGCACTATTTTAACTTGCGCTCAAATAGCCATAATAATGCTAATTTTAAAATAATATTGTTATAGTCATTTCCACTGATTATTATGTTTAGATTGTTGTGTTAAAAAATTAAAAGGTCGGAAAATATTTTTTCTATCAAAATTTAGTATTATAATTTTCAATACATTAAAAAAAATATATATATATATAGCATTTTTTCAAAAATTAAATATTTTATTTTAATTATTTTTATGATTAAAATCACTAATTAAAATAGGTTAAGTCAATCTAATTCAATAACGTAATGTATTTATCAAATATATGGATGATATAGATTTCAATCTATAAATCACAATAACTAATTCACATTATTAATCATGTTTGATCCTCTTATAATTTTTAAAGACTCTAATAACTAATTTACTTGTCAACTACCATAAGCGGTGTTTTTTTAAATATTGTTTTTATTTCAACAATGAGAGATTGTCGGGTGTTTGAGAAACATATTAAGCACCACATGTCAATTCTTTTTTTTTTAATTATATTTCCTTATATATACATTTCTTATATACTTAATTTTTTTTATTGTAGTTTACCTAATATTTTAATGCGTAATTTTAAATTAACAGTAATTTTATAATTAATTTTGTATTTTAAAAAATATCTTACAAAACTATATTTGATCAATTTTATATTTGATGATTATTTGAATATTAATTTCGTAATTTAAATCAACAAGTGGTTATAAAACGATTGAAATGTCTCATGGTGCAATTACAACACGTCACGTAGCACTTCATTTTTTTAATTTATTTTTTTCTAAAATAAAATTTTCCAAATTTTTGTAAACTTTTTTCTTCTAAATAATTTTTTCATTTTTCCTAACTTTTTTTTTAAAATTTGAATTTTTTTCAGTTTATTCTCCTTCATCCATATTTTGTAGAACATGTTTTAAATCAATAAAAAATTATTTTGTTATTTTTGATTAATGTTAATACGCTTAACAATTTATAAATATGTTTTGTAATGATAAATTAACCTTAATTTCCTAATCAATTTGTATTTTGAAAATATTTTTAATAAATTAAATTCAAATTAATACATATTTCTATTTTTAATTAATTTTGTATTTTAAAAAATATCTTACAAAAGTATATTTGATCAATTTTATATTTGATGATTATTTGAATATTAATTTCGAAATTTAAATCAACAAGTGCTTATAAAATGACTGAAATGTCTCATGGTGCAGTTACAACTAGCACTTGATTTTTTTAATTTATTTTTCAAAAAACTAAAATTTTCCAAATTTTTGTAATCTTTTTTCTTCTAAATAATTTTTTTCATTATTCCTAACTTTTTTTTTTCTTTCAATTTGAATTTTGTTCAGTTTATTCTTGTTCATCTATATTTTGAAGAACATGTTTTAAATAAATAAAGAATTATTTTGTAATTTTTTTATTAATGTTAATACGTACAATTTATAAATATGTTTTGTAATAATAAATTAACCTTAAATTGCTAATCAATTTTGTATTTTGAAAATATTTCTAATAAATTAAATTCAAAGTATACATATTTCTATTTTTAATTATATTAAAATATTTATTAATGCATGTTGTCTTTAATTTTCTTTCCTAAACAAAAAATGCAAAACATCCATATTATTGTTTTTTTTTTATATAATCAATATAATTTATTAGTCAATGATATTTTATATTTATTAATTTATATTGTCAATATTGATTTTTATTTTATATTTTAAAGTATTATATATTTTTATTTTCATATATCTAAATAAATCTTAAATAGTTAATAATATATATTGTCAATATTATTTTATATTTTATTAAAATCGTGAATTAATAAATCAAAAGATACTATTATAACAAAAAAACTTCATAAAATTTCACTTAATAGTCCAGCAGGATTTTGGGTGCTTAAGGTGATGGGTTCAATTCATGGAGGCCATCAACATTAAATATATTCTTTAGTGTATGTATTTAAAATGTTAAAAGTTCTTAAGATTTCATACATACCTCATATACAGTACAACGACACAGTGTAACTACTGTGTAATTTACGTAAGGTTCATATGACTCCTTGGATATTATCTATAAATAATCGTGAGTTAAGTAACTTGAGATTGTGACCCATGTGTATATTGTCAATACCAGTACTTTAAGCTTGTTACTTACAAGATAATCAATTCAACCACGTGCAAACGAGAATAATGTTTTTCCAAACAGTTGTGTATATCGATTTAAGTCAAAATAGATAAGTCCTGCTCAACAGATCACTCTAAACAAAAATAACTATCTCAAACAACTTGAAACATTAACATCACTTTCTTAACTACTCAAAAAGTTATCTCAAACAAAGAAAAAGTTATGGAGTGCACATAAATTTTAAACCTATAGATTCAACCTAAGGTACCTTATATATAGTACACATGAGAATTAAAAAATGTGAGTTGCAAAGGCTGATTCTATTCAGAGAAATGGTTTCAAGAATCGTGGATGCTTCTGAACTGTTTATGAGTGAATTTAATCTACATATATGAACACAAAGGGAATGAATGCACTAACCTCTTCAAGTGGATGTACGCCTTGGTTTCATCGAAGCATTATACTTGCTTGAGTCAACTCGCTTTTCCCTCTAATCCTTAATTATTTTTTTCCGCATGTTTTCTTTATTTGCTTGTACTTGTTCATACAACAAAAATTTAGAAGTTGGAGTGAGGAACTATACAAATATAAGCTAAATTCAAAAGAGAAAGAAATGATCAAGAGTTATGAGAACTTACATTTCTTTGAAAGAAACATTCAAGTAAGTATCCATTCTTTCAAACTTTCTTTTCTCTTTACCCTTATTTTGTTAAATTTCATTAACTCAACAAGAAAATCTTACACGATTCAATAAGTTTATTGAATCAAAAAAGGAAGAAGTGAGAATTCAGATCTACATGTGTCGTCTTTGGATAGCCTCACCTGGCTCCTTTTAAACAGTCTTTTATTTCAGTAACTCTTACCATTCCTCGTAGCACTCCCTCGAGGATAATTGTTCTCTTCTAACCTGCCGTACCCCGAAAGGAGTAGGGAACTTTATGATCACCTGGTGATAAGTCAACGCAACCGCCTTAACCCCATGTATTGTGGGTCTTCCCAGTATTGCATTATAGGCGGAGTTGTCGTTTATCACCAAGAAAGTTACAAGGAGCTCCACTGAATATTCAAGAGTCAAAGTGCTCCTACAAAATTCAACTAGGGGTGTCGGATTTGGCTTGAGCCTTTCTCTTCCAAACTTCATGGCGTCGTAAACCTTTAGTGATAGCACATCCACCAAACTACCTCCGTCAATGAGGATCCTTGTGATGCGGATGTTGGAGACTGTCAAAGACACAACTAAGGCGTCATGTGCGGCTGGTGTAATGATGCAGCCTAAGCGATAGTGAAGACAAGTTGCTCGTCCACTGTTGCCATTAGTCACACTTCGTCACCCCTTAGCAGGCATTTTTCTTGTCTCACATTTTCTTTCAGACTCCGGTTGGAATCCCCTCTAGTCGGCTCTCCAACAATGGTTCTAATTTTTCATGGCGAGTGGTGATTTTTCGCCTCCATTTTTCTTGCTAGGGGACTCAGACATCTTTCCACTCTCTTCCACGTAGTTGTCCAGTCGTCATATTCGGATGAAGGACTCTATGAACTTCTTTAGGTCATAGCAGTTCGAGGTGGCGTGTCCATGATCCCTTTGAAATAGGTAGTACTTGCCTTTATTTCTTTTATTGGATCTCGCCTTAATTTGGCTTGGCCACTTTAGCTCCTCCTTATCTTAAATCTCCATCAAAATATGCTCTATAGAAACCGTCGTTGGAGTGTACTTTTTGAACCGACTAGATGGTACTCCCTTTCATTCGGCCTTCTCTTTTTTCATTAGACGTTCTTCCGTCCTTCATTTTCAGGACTCCTAGTAGTCGAACTCGCGACATCTAGTCGACTTCTCACGCTCTGGAATGTAGCTTTCCTTTCGTGCCTCCTTGAGAGTTGACCAGCTCCCCTATACTCATGTACTTTTGTGCTCTAGTTAACAACTCGACATAAGTGGATGAAGCCTTTTTCCCTAATGACCACAGGAACTTCTCCTCCTTCAGTCCATCTACGACCGCTGCGAGAGTCGTGCTTTCGGTGTAACCTTTGACTTATAATGCATCGTTGTTTAAGTGTGCTATGTATTTCGAAGGGTCTCCTGGCTCATTTGCCTCACGATTAGTAGATGAGTGATCGACTTTTTCTAGTCTCGCCCACCTAGGAATTTGGTGATGAAGGCTCTAGCTAGCTCTCTAAACGAGGAAATTGACTTGCGTTTGAGCTACCTGAACCATCTTCGGGAATGTCACTTAAGCGTAAATGAGAGCGCTCAGCACTTAATCGGGTCTCGTACTCCATGGAGTTCCATTCATGCCCGATAGGAATCTAAGTGTTCTATGGGATCTGTAGATCCGTCATACCCCATGATCGTCGAGAGCTTAAACTTCGTTGGGACAGACTCCTCCATGATTTTATCGATGAAAGGAGGGTCGACCTTGTTGACCAGGCTGTCCAGATCCAATCTGTTTTGGTCATGCTCCCCAATTAATATTGGAGAAGGCGAAGCTGAGCTAACCAAGGTTTCTCCTTGGCTCCCCTATGTCCCGCCTCTCTTCGGCTTTGGTTGAGTACCTCCCTGAGATCTGCTCTCATGTCTAATCCGTGGTCCGGGCACTTGGAGGTTTTTAGGGATGTGGGGTTTAGGACCGTTGGTTTTGAGGGAACTCTAATGGGTCGAGGGCTTTCTTGGCTGACCCCTAGAGTGGCCGAACCCCCGAGGGTCAAGGCCTCCATCAAGTCGACCCCCGGGGGGTTGGAATGGACTTGGCCGCTGGGGTTGAAGGCCTCCATTTGGCTGAACCCCGATGGGTTGGCATGAACTCGGCCTACCCCGTGAGGTCAATATTGGCTTGGCCGAACCCTTAGGGTTGGCATTGGCTTTGTTGACCCCTGGGAGTTGGCATGGACTCGGCCGTCCCCTAGGGGGTCAAAGCCTCCATTTGGCTGACCCCTAGAGGGTCGGGGATGGCGTGGCCAGCCCCCGACTTGGGTCCCAGCCTTCTCCGAGTATCCTAGGAGATTTTAACCTACAACAGTTTGTATATTTTTTTTATATATTAACGATTGGTAAGTGTGCGGTTCAACTAATTACATGGAACATAAATTTTCTATGACATATGAAAAACTAAAGATTTTTAAATGTTTGTTGTTCGAATTCTCATGTATTTACATAATATTAAGGAAACCTGAAAACATTTTCTAGAATTTACCAAATATAATGGTTCCTTCACTCCCTCATTGTAAATTTGGTAAAGTGGCTTTGCACCTTATGTACTAATTATTAAAGATGTGAAGGGAGAAAATAAAAAGCATAAATTAAGAGTTAAGCAGTTGTTTTTATTGAGAGTTACTAGGGGGTTACGTGCATAGCGTAGTAGAGATAATAATATTATATTTAAGTATGTTTATGATACTAATCTACATGCATACTGCTAGGTGATAGTGTTATCATTGAGCATTATAACATACTCAATTAACGCCTCTAATCTAAACGAGAGGGTCATTGACTTTTATGTATGATCGATTATTCCCTCAAGACTTCTTAAACGTCTTCTCAACTATGCCTCACTACTCTTGAGAATGTGGGGTAAAAGCATGCAAATAACATGGCGGAAGCGTGTATATAATTATAAAATTTTATTTCGTTAATAATTAATCCAATTAATTATTAATCTACATGCAACCGCTAGATGATTTACTGTTGTTAATAATAAAAGACTTACCTTGACTGACGCCTTTGATCAATTATGGCAGGAAGCTTGTTAGAGAAAATGAGCTAGGAAGAGATTTTAACTCGAAGAGAAAAAGAAATGACTAAATTCTCATAGTGTTTCTCAATTTGAAAATTAATTTTCTTTAAACACAGTGGGATCAAAATGAAAACCCCAAAGCTTTCTATTTATAGTATAAGAGTAAATATTTAAATAGAAAAGTATAATATCTTTGAATATCTAATATTAAAGATATTGGAAAAATCAATTTTTCTTTCTTAATTTTAAATATAGATTTCCAAAATCTGTAATACTATTTTTTTTTTATTTGATATTTATCCAATAAATTCCAAAAATCATAATATATCCAATATATAATTTAAATATATAAATTAATATAATAATATATCCAATATATTAATTCTCTACTCTAATAATTATCCAATACTTATTAGTTCAATTAATATGTCTAACATATTAATTAATTTTCTCAATTTAATAATATCCAATAATTAATAAACCAATTAATATGTCAAACTTATTAATTTATAATTTTTAAATTTAATAATAATTATTGAATAATTATCAACCCAATATGTGAAATATATTTACAATTGAAAACTCAGTAATTATCTCATAATTATTTATAATTAATTTATCCAATAAATTAATTTTTCTTCAATAATATTTATCTAATAAATATTATATTCAATTTATCTAGTATATTAATGGATTATGTTTAACCATTAGACTCAATACTTCTATTAATTCTGTCCCACGTAATTAATCATGTTCAAATTCCTTTCTCTAAGAAAAAGCATACCAGCGATGCAGATGAGAAGAAAGTGAAAGGTTGTGTGAACGCGTGTTCTCAACGATGCAGCAACAATAAGACCTAATGAAACCGAGAACGAGACAGAGCTGGGATTTGACTAAGAATAAATAAATGTCAAGATATATGAGTGAAATAATCTCATTTGGCTATAGCCAAATCCCAACTTGTGTGAATTACATGTTAAAATGCGTGAATAGTTTTAAGCTTTTACTTGCACCCTATGCAAAATATAGTGTATGCCTTTTTCTATAACATGTTTAAGTCAGGAATGTCACAAGTTCCATATTAATGCATTTGGTTGGAATTTTGTTACGTTTTTCACAAAGTCTAATAAGCAAAATGCAAATCGTTAATTATAATTAAAGTAGTAATAAAAAAACAACCACTCAATACAATTTTCATGTTAATGCAAATTGTGGTCTCCATCTCCCAATTTCCAGGTTAAACGAATTTCTTAAAAGATTATACCGTGGTTACACGGTTTATTTGGGTAAAATAAATGTCTAAACTTTCTTTTTTGTTTGTTATTCTAGAGTACAAATTGGAAGAAGGAGACCACAATTTGCATTAACATGGAAATTGGGTTTTGAGATGTTTTTTCTTTTTATTACTTTAATTATAATTAACGATTTACATTTTGCTTATTAGACTTAGTGAAAAACATTCCAAAAATCCAACCAAATGCATTAATATAGAACTTGTGACATTTCTGACTTAACCATGTTATATAAAAAGGCATACACTATATTTTGCATAGGGTGCAGGTAAAAGCATAAAACTACTCACACATTTTAACATGTAATTCACACAAGTTGGGATTTGGTTATAGCCAAATGAGATTATTTCACTCATATCTTGACATTTATTTATTCTTAGTCAAATCCCAGCTCTGTCTCGTGCTCGGTTTCATTAGGTCATATTCTTGCTGCATGGTTGAGAACATGCGTTCACACAACCTTTCACTTTCTTCTCATCTGCGATATTCATTTCCAAAAATAAATAAAAGTTAGAGAAAAGGAAAACATTAGTGAAAAAGATAGAAACATAACGAAAAACTAAGGTTAAAATACTTCGTATATAGTTTTCTTGTTAGTATTAGTAGTAATGTTAAAATTAGTGTTAGCAATAATTTATTCATGTTAATATTGTTAGCTTAGGGTTTATTTTTTTCCTATGTATATGTGTTTTACGGTTTTCACCATATTTTTTCTCCCAAATAATAAAATCTCTTTAATGATTGATAATTTTATAATAAGAATGAAAATAAGTACAAACCTGGATAATTGTTAATGGGGAGATAGGTACAGAGAAAAGTGGAACAACCAACTTTGCAAAAAGATTGATTCTCACAGTTGCTCAACTTCCAAAGCAAATAGCACACATGGGAATACTGCCTTTAAAGCAGATACCTTGAAGGCAATTAAGAGAGCAGGTAGAGAGAATTTCTTGGGATCTGAACTTCCCTACAACTAAGTTTAAAACCAAGTAAATAATTATAAGTGACATCATTTTCTCTTTTGGTTTGTGTTTTAAATTTTCTCTTTAAATAACACCCACTTTTCCTCTACAATGCACATTTCAAACTTCAAACTTCGCCTAATTTAATAGAGACAGTTGGAATGAATACCCATGCCTTCCTTTTTTTTATTTTTTTTTCAACACAAACAAAAAAATTCTTATTTTTAATTTTTTGTTTTCAATTTCATTTTGGGACATTTGAATTTAATTTATTTGCTTTTTTTATTTTTTTTAAAAGTGTTTTTGGTAAAATGAAATCAGCCCTCATTTATTTTGGAAGGTTATAATCACTTTATCTTAAAAACTTTTGATAATTAGTTTCTTATGGTTAAACACATGTTGTTTTTATTTAGTATATAATAATTTTTTGAAAGTTATTTTTATTCTTACTTTTTTTAGTCTATAAGTTCGAGATATGATCTCAATCTCGTCTCTTCATTTCAAAATTGCACATCTTTGCCATAATATTTAAAGGAAAATGCTCCATATATCAACATTTCATTCACCTATTTTAATTGTAGCATTTTCTTAAAAATAATTTTTAGATAGCAAAATTTCATTCGTTTTTCAAAAACCAAGAAAACTGCTAGTGAACTACTTGAATCTATCAACGAACTGATTGAGTCTATCAATTAAACTATTGAGTAATGACTATCAGATGAACTACTAATTAAAGGTTGCCAAATGAAGTTCTTAACCATACTTATTTTTTGATGATCCACAAGCAGCCACGTGCTGAATTCAACAATAGAGTCTATGATGCCTCTCTACTTGATGCTTCTCCAAACTACAACATAGCAAAGGTTATGCCTTGTACACAACATAGAGTACATCAAGCTCTCTACCGTTGATGCGAATGGTATCCATCCTATTTCCTCAACCTCTTAAGGTGTCTTAGGACTATTTTCCTTAGACGGTGACATTTCATGTCTAAAGGATAATTGACCTGTTTTGGAATCTTTCATCGCATATTTGACAAACAACTTGTTAATATAGATGCTTGAGACAAGGCTAGCATTTTCTTGCACCGATCCCTTATTATCTGGATCCTAAGAACGTACGAAGTGTCACCTAAATCCTTTAATCTAGAATTGGTTAGCTATTCACTACTGGATATCACTTAATATCTTTACATCATTCCGAATGAGTAAGATGTCATCTACATATAACAATTTGAATGCTTCTTTCTTGTCATGAACTTCTTGTAAACAGAAGGTTTATAACATTTTCCTCAAGATCATATGATAAGCTCCAACGTTGCTTGGATTTACAAAGCTAGAGGTCGTTCTAGGATCCTTGTAAAAACTCACAAATATGAAAAAACGTAGCAAAATTATCAATCGTATCAATTTGGGTGACAACCACTTCTCCCCTATGTACCATTTTTCTTAAGAGGTTGTATTTCCTCAGTATATGCTTCCCTTTTTTTGGCTTCTAGGTTCCTTGGAATTAGCCACAGCCTCATTGATATACCAAAACAAAGTGATTGACTTATTCATGCCCACACCGATTTCCAAACTAGCTAAGAAGTTTCTTAACCATACTTATTTTTTGATGATCCAAAGCAGCCATGTGCTCCATTCAACAATAGAGTCTATGAAGCATCCCTGCTAGAATGGTGGAAACTTTTAGATCACACTTGATTCCAACCAAGTGTTATGTTAGAATGGTGGAAACTTTTAGATCACACTTACAACCTAAGATGGTCATTCTTAGATTTTAAGACAACTAACTCCAAAATTAGTTTGATCAAGACTAATACAATGAATTGATTTTTTATTTAAAACTAAATCAAATTTGAAAAAAAGACAACACGGAATGGGGTCAAGAAAACTCATGTTTTAAGTACCTCATGTTTTCAATGTGCCTTGGATCCTTGAAACTCTTTTTTTCTTTTTGCTATTGAATTTTTTTCACTTCCTTCTTTTGAAAAATAAATTGAGATAAAAAAAACAAACAAGAACAAAGTGAATATAGTTCACCTCTAGAGTCGGCCAAGAAATGTAGACCAATGCTCTGATACCAAATGATAAGCTCCAAAGTTGCTTGGTTTTACAAAACTGGAGGTCCTTCTGGGATCCTTGTAAAAACTTACAAATATGGAAAAACTCAACACTTGATTCCAACCAAGAGTTAAGTTAGAATGGTGGAAACTCTTAGATCACACTTAGAACCTATGATGATCACTATTAGATCCTAAGACAACTCACTCTAGAATTAGTTTGATCAAGATTAATCCAATGAATTGATTTTTCATTCAAACCTAAAGCAAGATTTGAAAAAAAGACAACACCAAATGGTGATAAGAAAACTCAAGTTTTGATATCAATATCCAGTCTAGAATGATGTACTACAAGCCTTTTTAAAGGCTAAAATTTCATGCATGACTTCGAATACAATAGGTCTAAAAAATCGCTTAAATGCACTTTGTGAAACATAAAACCTAGGAAGTGAAAAGACAATTGTAGATCAATTGAGAGGCTTAAATGCTAGACAAACGGGTACAATGGCTTTAAATACACCTAAAAAACTCATCTAAAAAGTCTTTAGTAATTATGAGCTTGTTTACGAAAGTTTGAAATAAAAAAGTTCCAAAATAATAAATATGGAATTCTTTTTTGGCTTAAAATTCAGCATGCTTATTTTCATTGCTTTTTGTATTTTCTCCTCCATTAGAACACAATAAGGTGATTGTTGGATACATATCAACATATGATTTGATCGTATCATCAAATCTCTTGTTCCAAGACCTGGACGCTTGTATTAATCAATAAATAGATTCAATAATTATGCAAACGCTTTGCTTTCGTCCCTTGGATTGAAAACCTCTAGTTTTTTCATGTAGATGTCCTCTTCAAGATCGTCATTCAAGAATGTAGTCTGAATATCCATCTGTCATATGAAGCAATGGAATAAGAGGATCCTAATAGACTTTAACATAACAACAGTGGATGATGTCTCTTCCTAATTCACTCATTCTCTTTGAGTGAAACCATTTGCTACATGTCTTAGCCTGAATTAGAGTACATCGACTTTATTTAGAGGTTCATAGATTTTATTCATTATTCCTAATCACTATCTTTCATTATCTTCCAAAAGATAAAGGATCTTCAAAATTATCCTAGATAATGTTTATTGTCCCTAAAACACCTGTATAGGCAACTAAATTACTTCTAATCCTTCTACTGCGTCATGGTAGATGACTTTCCTGACTGGCCAGGATATGACTCAAATCCCACAGATTCATCAATTGTCCTAGCTGATGAGTATCTATTATCCAATGCTAATGAGCTATCAACAACCCTTGTTGACCTGCCAGCAACAACCTTTGTTGTAGGATTTGTAGCGTTATTTGAATTTAATTAAGTTAACCCTACTACCGATCGAGATTTATGGCCTTTAACATAATCCTCTTCTAAGAATGTTGCATTTGTGGATACAAACACTCTACTCTCATCTATGTTATAAAAATAAACTTCCTTCATTCTCTTGGGGTACCCTACGAAAAGGCATAACTTCAAATGTTGTTCTATGTTCTTTGGATTTACAGCCAACACATAGGGCGTACATCCCTAAAATCCTAAAGTGACATAAACTTTCTTTATGTTCCCTCTACAGCTTATAGGGTGTTTTCGAGAAACTTTCTGTAGGTACCATGTTCAAGATATATAACATAACCTCCAACATGTATCTCGAAAATGGTACAAACTGTAGAGCAAAACTCATCATTTACCGAATCATTTCTAAAAGGGTTTTATTTGTTTTTTCTAAAATAGCATTATGTTGAGGTGTCCTAGGTGGTGAGAGTTGGGACGTTATTCCATATTATGCAAAGTAGTTTTAGAATTGTAAGTCCATATATAATCAAATGCGATCCAGTCGTAGTGTTTTAGTACTTATATCTAATATGTTATCGACCTCAGCTTTGAGCTCCTTGAACTTTTCTAGAGTTTCTCATTTATACCGCATTAGATAAATATAACGAGATATAGAGTAATCATCTGTAAAGGATACAAAATACTTATACCTCCCCATACCTTTAACATTCATCATATCACATAAGTCTGAATGTACAAGTTTTAAAGGTTGATTGTCTCTAATTCCCTTTGCTGTAAAGGGTTTTTAGTCATTTTGCTTTCTATGCAAGATTCACATACAGGTAAAGTGTTCATCTCTAATCTAGTTAGAGAACCATTTTTTACTAATATGTCAATCCTCTTGAATTTTATATGACCTTTAGATGCCTAAGATATATTTTGGATTCAGGAGAAATTCTTTCTTTTTTGTTTCTTCTACTACTTAACGTTATTATTTTTAACTATTACGTCTAAAACAACTTTTCCAGTCTTAACCTTTAAAATTACTTTCTCAATGTCTTACTGCTCCCTATAGTGACTTCCCTTCAAAGAAGAACACGCATGTTTAGTGCCACCTAAATCAACTATGCAGGAGTTGAAACATTCCCTCACTAAAGCAGACTCAAGAATATGTAAATCCAATTTACCTTCCTTGCTATTATTCTTCATTTCTTTGCACTTAGAACAATTCATTTTCTAATGGCCATGCTTGTGATAGTGGAAACACATTCAATCCTTTTTGATCTTGACTGTTTTTACTTTGGGTGCATTTCCTTTTATTCAACTTTCTCTTCTTATATATCTGTCTTCCACTAACCTCTAAGCTTTTTTCTCACATTACGAACTCGCCTCAAACTTTCAATTAAGTGAAAGTTCACTAGCAACTCTCCTCACACTCTCAAATGAGTGAGACACCCTTAACAACTCATGTTACACTTTCAAAGGTGTCAAGCACCCTTAACCACCGACTCTGCACTCTCAAAGAAGTGAAACACCCTTAATATCTCACTCTGCACTCTCAAAGAAGTGAGACACCCTTAAAAGCTCACAGTGCACTCATAAAGAACTGAAGTACCATCATCAACTCACCTTGCAGTCCTAAAGGAGTGAAACATCTTTAGCAACTCACACGACACCTTCAACAAAGTGAAAACAATAGTAACTCATCATGCACCCTCAAATGAGTTAAACATCTTTATTAACTCACCATGAACTTCCAGAGGAGTATCACTAGCACTTCATATCACACTCTCTATTGAGTAAGACACTACTAGCAACACACTATATTCATACAATAGTGAAACAACACTAACAACTCATATAGCCCTTAAATAGATGATAAACAACCATTAACAACTCGTACCTTAATCGAAAAGAGCGCAACACAACTAACAACTCATGCTAGTTTCTTGAACATTCATATGACAACTAAGAATGTACCTGATATATTAACTTCGTTACTTACCTCCAAGCCGAGGTAGGATGTACGTATCACCCAACGCTTCGAGCTTTGAGATCCTAGAACCTACAGGTGATCATCTACTCAGAAATGTAATCATCGAAATGAATAAAAAATAAATGAAGAGCGAAACAAGGTCGTTTCTTTTAGAAACGAAAACCACGCCGCTTATGTATGAGTTAATGACTACATGTCAAACCCACCAACGTCGCTTTGATCCTAACCAAAACGACATCGGTCAAACTAGATTACCGTTTAACCTTGACCTTTCTTTCTTTAATTAAGGTATTACACAATTATATTCTATTGTAAGAACGAAGTTTGGGCTGATTCTAGAAAACCTATGTGATAAAAAGGGAAGCATATGTTGACGAAGTATCTTGTTGTAACATAAAATATAGCTCGAAAGACTCGGAAGAGGCCGGGACCCAAACGAAGGACAAATGAGCCAATCCCGACCCACCCGGGTGGGCCAAATAGAGGCATCGACCCCCACGGGGTCGGCCAAAACCCTCGCCGGCCCCCCGGTGGTCGGCCACGTCCTTGCCGACCGCCTAGGGGTCGGCCAATGCCCTTGCCGACCCCCCGGGGGTCGGCCACGCCATCGCCGATCCCCCGGGTTTGGAAACGCACTTGCTAACCCTCTAGGTCGGCC
>JBBMEG010017278.1:0-26116 GCA_037832605.1 Cyclanthera cordifolia | reverse complement strand
AGTTAAAATATTTATAAAAAAAAAAAAACTCTAATTTTCCCGACATTAAAAACCAAAATGCCACTAATAACATAGTACAAATGTGTTTGATGACTTTCAAGAGCTAATCATTTTAATTCTACAACTATTATTGAATAAAAAATAAGTATAGTTCAACTCATAAAAAAAATCATAAATTTAAATTTCAAAAAATTGAATATATATATATATATATATAAAGTGAAAAAAGTAGTATGGAAATCTCTAATAGATGTTTGGATTTTAAGATCAGTATTTAAGATGAAAATTTATTTTGAGTAATTAAAAGTAATGATTGCAATCAAAAAAAATTTTTAGCGTAATTTTTTACCGTATTTATAATTAATATTTATAAATAAGATTTATTTTTTTACCGTATTTATAATTAATATTTATAAATAAGATTTATTTTAAATATTTAAGAGTTATGATTGTGGTAAAAAACTTGTTTGGATGTAGTTTCTAGAAATATTTAGAATGAAAATTTATTTTGAATTTCTAAGAATTTTGATTACACTAAACAATAGTTTTCAAAAGTATTTAAAACGAAAATTTGTTTTGAAAATTTAAAATAATAATAAAATAAAGAATGAAGCAAAAGCATTGAAAAAAAAAAAGAAGTCTGTATGTTTCCCTGCACAATGGAAGTATTGCAGTACTCATAAAAAAAAAAAAAAAAAAAAAAAGAGGAAAGTATTGCCCAATAAAAAATATGGATAAAATAACTCCAATTAACGAAAATTTTACAAATTTTCAAATCCGAATTCCCCAGCCACCTATAAATAGGTATCATCAAAAACAAAAACGCTCCGTTCTCGACTTCACATTCATCTTCTCCCTCATCATTCCTCAAACAGCCATGGAATCAAAGAAATCGAACAAAATCAGAGACATCGTAAGGCTACAACAGATCCTCAAGAAATGGAGGAAGCTAGCAGCGAAGACGGCGAACAAGCACACCGGCACGGCGGCGGCGGCAGGATCAGGCGGAAAGAGCATGAAATTCCTAAAGCGGACGCTCTCCAGCGGCGGAGAAGTATCCGGCGCCGCCGTGCCGAAAGGCTATTTGGCGGTGAGCGTCGGGGAGGAGCGGAAGCGATTTGTGATCCCGACGGCGTATTTAGGGCATCCGGCGTTTGAGATTCTGCTGAGAGAAGCGGAAGATGAGTTCGGATTTCAACAGATCGGAGTTCTGAGGCTGCCGTGTGAGGTAATGGTGTTTGAAAATGTGGTGAAGTTTGTTGAGAGGAAGAAGGAGGATTTGTTTGGAGGAGATGAGGTTTTGAGTCTTTGTTCGTTGGAATCGCTGCAGCTTAATCCGCACCGTCCGCACAGTCCAATGTGCAGATAGAAATTAAAAAAAAAAAAAGAAAAGAAATTGGAAACCTCTTTCTTTTTTTCTCTCTTTTGATTCCTCATTTATTGTTTTTTTTGGACGAGGGTTATCAAATGTATGAAGAAAAGAAGAAATATATGAATAAATTTTTTTGTGGGAATTAATTGTTTGCTTTCATTTTTTTTTTTTTTTGGTTAAACAATTTATGAATTCCACCATTTATCTATCTAATTAGTACATTTTATTAATTTTAGAAAGCATATTTCTTGGGGAACTTTGCATAGATATACCAACAGTCATGATTCAAAGCGATCGTGAGCCACCCGCTCTAATCTGGAGCGGGTGGCACAACAGGATCAATCTCTCACAGGCTCGAGCATTCGAGTAGAGCCGAGTCGATCATTAGCAACAATCTCTTCTCCCATCTTTTCTGTCGTTCGCAACAATCTTCTCTCGCCATTGATTAGCAACCATCATTCTAGTGTTGAGGTTGAAAAAAAATATTATATAAATAAATGAATATTTATGTAATACATACATAAAATTTGTGTTCGTCTTAAATATTCATATTAAATAACCTATTTTTGTGGGCTTAAAAAGAAAAATAAATTACATAGGTTAATTTCCGTACATTTATAATATTAGTGCGAGTTATAATCAAACTCTTTAACATCGATTTTTTTTTTTTTTTTTAAGTCTTATTTCATAACAAAATACAAAATGGTGATTAAAATTGATTAAACTAATTTTAATAGGTGACAGTTTATTTTAGTGTTGATATGAGTTTTAATTTTGAAAGACCAAGTAAAAATGAAAAAGTCTAACAGACACGTAAAATAAAAAAAATAGATATATTATTAAAAAATTTAATTCAAGAAATATATATGACAGAATATAAATTTCACATGTAAACATGACATAAAATCTAGAGATAAAAATGTTAATTTTCCCATTTTTAGTTTACACTCTGGATCTGATATTTTCTGAGGGTTTTTCTCTCTTTTTTTTTTTTTTTTTTTTTTTTTTTTTTTTTTAAAGAAAAAGAAGAATGGATCAGCATATTGGGGATTTTGCATCTTCGGCTGATGTGATTTTATAAATGTCTGATTTGGCTGTTTAAAACGGATGATGTAGAGAGAGGAGAAAACAAAAGGAAGAATCCACGATTTGGTTTTTATGGTCTATTTCTTGATTTAAAAAAACACTGATTAAAAAAATAAAAAATAATAAAAATAGTGATTTTTGGGAACGTTTGAGGTGGAGTCTTTCTCTATCTCCATTTTTTTTTTATTATTATTATTTTATTTTTATTTTTTATAATTGGGGCGGGAACTCAAACGGTCATTAGACTCCTCAGCTATGACTTTTAGTGTGCATGAATTTTGAGTTATAAGGATTTTTAGGATTAACTTGTAAATAAATTTGCTATGTATTTGAACACCAATCCAACTATTATATTTTTGACTATTTAGTGGTTGATTTTAGACCACAAATTTTATATAAAGAGCACTACTACTCTCAAATAAATAAGAGTAAAATACTGATTTTCAGAATCGAACCGTCGTGTTGCTCCTCATGTGTTTGGGGTGAATTTGTTTTATTCCTATTATAATGGTTTTCATTAAAAAATAATACTAAATAAAAAAAGTGCGTACTTGAGCTTCATTTGCAAGTAATTACATTAAAAAAATGTGATTAATGTTAGATGAGATTTAAGAGCTTACTTTTTATTAATTACTTCACATGCATTCATCTCTAACTTCGGTTATGGAATTTGGACCAGCTTGGATAAAAGAGGTAAATAGAGATATTATTTTCATCTACATTAGTTAATTAAGTTAAATTTAGTTAGTACGTAAGCTTTATGTTAAGGCAACTATAATTTATCATATAAAAAATAATTATGTCGATATAATGCCCGGTTAATTGTGGGATAACACGTTGAGAAGAATAATATGTCTATCGTCAAAACGAGCATAGTGTCACAGTCGCTCTCTTCGACTCGTGCGGCGCCATGATCGCACACTCGTCATGGCCAGTCTTAGAGGTGAACTCAAGCCCCAAACTCGGATTGGCCATACTTTGTGACATGTCGGGTCGTTAAGCGAGGTTCTCCAGACCTTGACTAAGCTTTCATCGAATACGCATCAGAATAATCTTGGTTTATGCTTAATCGCAAACACATCCATTCGGCCTACGCGATTCCAACATGAGTTGGTGGCTCGCCCCTCAAATATTGTGACAAGCCTCTATCCCGAAGGCAGGGACGCAATGTCGGCATACCCGTGCTGTCTGATACTGTCTCTGAGTTTCCATTCTCGAAGGAAGACGCCTAAGACACTCGTTTTGCAAGCCCTCGCCCACACCATGACACACGCATGTTGTAACAACCCGTTATTTTGAAATTTAATAGAAATTAAGTTATTATTTTATTTCGGGAAACTAGGGAATGTAAATGACGAAATTACCCTTAGGATTTTGATTTTAGACATAAGGAAACAAGGGGCAAAAAGGTCTTTTCATGAAATTCGGGCCAAAATAGGAGATTTGGGTTAATAGGGGTAATTTTGTAATTTTGGCACTAAAGGACAAAATAGGGAAAAGACAAAATAGGCTAGAAGACAAAAAGGGTTTAGAAAACCCTAATCATTGGGTTATAAATACACAATGATTGCACCGATTTCAGAACCCTAATCATAAAGCCATCAAACCTCTATCATTAGCCGTCAGAGGAGCCGTCGCTGTTTTCCGTGCAGAGCCGCCTCTGCCGATCGACGCGCCAACCAGGAGAAGACACGCGTCGCTTCGCCGTTGGCCGCGCCAGCGCCGTCCACTTCAGCCAACCAGCGTGCGCCGCGGTGTCGCCCAATCAGGAGGTGTCGTCATCTGCGCCAGTCAGCGCGCGCCGTTCCGCTCCCCAACCGAGAGTCGCCACGCGTCAAGCCATTGTTGGTCGCGCCAGCGCCGCCCGCGTCTGCACCAGTTGCCGTTCTCCGTTCTGTCAGCCACTCAGAAGCCGAGTTTTCGTAGCTTCGGATTAGGGAGTCCACACCAAGCCTGACACACGTCTGTCCGAGGCTACAGCAACACCCGAAGCCGCGTGGCAGCCAGTCCGAGCCTACGATCGCTCCCGAACCTGTTTTCGAAGCAGCTCTCTAACACGTCAGCTGCTCATGCACGCGCCTCATGCGCCGGCGAGTACCAGCCCACGCGCCGTCGCTGGAGTTCACACGCCGTCGCTGGCGGCGCCGTCTCCGGTGACCGGAAAAACCCGGATTTCGTTCCAAAGGTAAATCCGTGTCCCAAGTCTGTTTTTGTAGTTTTTAGAGCCTAATTCTCACTCGTTTGTCTTGTACGACCCCTTTTTGGTGGAGATTCTTTAGGGGATTCTTCCTTCGAGTTCCAAGGGCCATTCCGAGCGGTTTTCGGCCAAGGTAAGGGACTGTTTCCCCATTATAGGGTCGTTGTGGGTAATCTTGAGCACGTATTTGATTAGCTAGCATTGAATAACGTATTTTACTATGAATGTGTGTTTCTGATGTTTAAGATGCTTTATCTGTTGTGCTTAGTTCGATCTGGCATGTTTTCCGAGTATGTTGTGAATGTTGTTTGTTCCTATATTCAGTATGCTGTTTCTAAGACTGTTGTGTTGTTACCTAATTTTGGTTTCCTGATATTTAGGTTGTCATGTTAGTTAAGATTCGGTTTCCTGTTTCGGATGTTACTTTCTGTTTCGTGTTGGTTATGAGATTAATGTGTTAGTTACGGGTTGGCTGTCCCAACGGGGGGGCCGAGCATGTCAATCAAGTAATGTGTTCTGGTTTAGAAGTGCCGAGGGGGGGGGGACTGTTGAGTATAATCGAGTTAAAGGTCTTATAGGGGACACTGTTTAGGGGGTTTAGTTCAGGTGCAGGGCGTTGAGGAAGATATTCCTACTTCGCGGTAGTGTTAGGGATCGGAATGCCACTCGATTAGCTATACTTACCCAGAGTTCGCCTGACTTTTCTCAGGTGCCGTGCTAGGGGTGTGAGTCGGGAGATATCCCATAGCGTAGGGTCCTAGATCTACCATTCGTGCGAGTGTTCGAAGTCTGACGACAACCAGGTTGTTTCGGCTCGCCGAGGTGCTCGCACACTAGTATAGGTTACCAAGTTTAAGATGAAGAGCTGAGATAGAGTTTTGTGATAAAGCAATGAGATTCGTGGTTGAGCTAAGGATTGAGTTAGAGCTATGGCTAAGGACATTTACGTAATCACGTTACTTAGTGTTTCTCTGATTATTTATGTGTTCTTGCTAAATCTCGTGCTGGGATCCCTCTCTGAGTTTTCTCGAACTCACCCTTTTCCATTGTGGATTCTTTCCAGGTATTTACAGGTGGACCGAGATGGCTGAGCTGAAGCTGATGTGACCATGGGCAAGATGAGTTAGTTTCTTAAGTTATTTTAAGCTTAATATTGAATTATGATTTTATAGCATGAAATGAGTTTGAAACATGTTTAGAATAGGTTTTAATGTTATTTTACCGTTTTCCTGGTACTCCTAAACTTTGTTAAATTTTATTAAATTATTTCATTAAATACAAAAGATATTTAGCCTGTCTCCATGAGTTTAATAAATGTTATTTATGCATAAGAGGTTAAGGCCCCTGGTTAGACTTCGTGTTGGGTCGGGTCCTTACACATGTGTCATAGGGTATCTCACTCAGGCTACAGGGCCCAGGGGTGGTGGAGAGCTGACATCATGCCTCCCCTATAGTACATTCTGGACCATTTTCAATCTCCCTCCAATGCATGTCTTTTTGGCCAGGAACCATACGCCATCGTGGAGCATCCGTCTGATGTCCGATTGACACCAAACTTGGTGAGCTTACATCTTAGCTTCATACGGACTTAACTCTAGAGCCTTTCGTCAAAACTCAATCTCAAGCCTTGAAATCGTGGGGATGGCTCAGGGCCCCATCGTGCCCCCACTAAGCCTTGACACTGACACCTTGACGCTATCATTGTTCACTTTCTGATGCATCCAGCTGACACTAATCAAGACTCTACTTGGTGTGATGGATGATGTACCCTCCTCCTCAGTCACATCACGGCATGCCGGGACGTGGATTGTCAGAGCATATTGCACGACTTTGACATCCTCCCTCACTAAATCCAGTCATCGCCCTCGATGACTTTAACATGGGGCATAACCGCGCAGGTTATGATATTTATCCCTGGTTGCACTCGGCATCGCCCTCTTTGATGATCCATTCACCATTCACCATTTGCATATTTGTAACAAAATGCATTGAATGTGTCGACGAGACCAATCTAATCATCTCTAGCAACGACTCTCTAAATTAAAAAATGATATTCATTATTAAGTTAATATTAAACAGAATTATAAACACGTATATAGAAAGAAAGAAGAGGTTCGTACGTCCTTGATAATGAATATGAACGATATAGGCCATGCTTGGTGGTTGTATGACAGAGCTGCTCTTGCTTTAACTCCGCTTTCGTGTTTTACTTCCTATTGCTCCGACTCCCACCTGTTGCTTTAACTCCGCTTTCGTGTTTTACTTCCCATAGCTTGGTTTTACAAAACTAGAGGTCCTTCAAGACTCCGACTTAGTTCATTTGCTTAGCATCTAAGTTTATTCTTAGCCTCTTGTTGTTGGATTGATGTTTATGTGTTGTGATGCGAGGCGTGTCTCCTAGGCAATTGGTTTGATTAATGTAAATATTGTCTTTGTTTTTTTATTTTTATTTTTTTATTATTTTTTTGAAATAAACACAACTTTTCATTAATCAAAAGAACTACGTCAATTCCGCTCTAACATCACCACAGAGGCGACCTTGAGGAATGATTTCCCCAAGCTCAAAACATCTGGCTCAGTGACCAACCTAGAATATGCAATTAATAGTCAGAGAAAGAGATGTCAAACAATATAGTACTAGGTAATAAATAACTACTCGATTACGCTCGCACCCATAAAAAGAAAAGGAAAACCTCTTCAAACAGGAGATCAAACACTTGATGTCAACCACAACACTACTGAGTTATGAAACATCTTTGAAAACACCATTCAAACTATTCATAACAACGTAAGAATCAAATTCCACCAAGACATAAGAAGAATCACCCCAAGCGCGTGACAATAATAATAATAAATTCTAAAACTAAAAGATGAAAATAAATGATAATTTACTAATTCACCGTCTAAGTGTAAATTAAAGGAAGTAAAAGTTAAAATTTGCCTCAATTTCGGAAACGGCGTTCACACACTCGGCACTGGAATTGAGTAAATTAAGAGCAGAAAAGGAGGAAGGAAAATTGAAGCAAATATTCAGCAATTTTAGTGGCCAACAGCAGCAGCAGCAGAAAAAAAAAAAATTAAAAAATATATATATATATATATATATATATATATATATATATATCTCGACTTCTTCCATCAATCAAGGAGACTGGTACACATATTATCCAGCATTTCCCCGCTTTTGTCCTGCGTAGTGCTTGCTTTAGTTTGTTTGAAACTCTGTTGTCTTTTAATGAATTGTTTTCCTTGCCCAAAAAAAAAAAAAAAAAAAAATTGAATTTAGTTTTTGTAATAAGAGAAAATCAATAATTAGTTATTTGTCGAACCTTCTAAACAATTATCACCGGCCGTTATTATTTTTCTTGAACTGACCATTAACTATTTAAAAGTAAATATAGTGTTATTTTGTATTTTATTTTATTTTAAGTGATAAGTTTGATCTATAAATTTAGTTGTTAATCATCAATATTAGTGACCAATGGAATTTTTAAAAAAACAGAAAGTTATTGTTCATTTTGTTGATTACTATCAATTAATTTCATTTTTCACATTCAAATAATACTAGATCTCTAGATTTTTTTAAAAAAATAAATTATAAATTTGGTTAATATGATTTGTCGAAGTAAGTTAGAGTTAGTCTATATGATTAAAAAAATTTAAATTTAACACATTTGATTTAGAGAAACTAAAATTTAGTCTATATAATAATAATAATAAAAAAATTGTATGATTTAATAAATTCTAATTTTTTTTTATTATGTTTATAAATCACGTGAAAATTAAGTATGTAAATATAACTTCTAAAGTATGAATTATGTTTTTTTTAGAATCAATTACTTATCTAACACTTTAATCATTAAAATATTAATAACAAATTTTTACGTATTTTATTTATCAAATTTACGAGTAACATAAATTATTTTTTTAAAAACTAAATTTGAATTTTCAACCATCCCAAAGCAAAAGAACTAAATTTTAATTTTTAAAACATATAATTTTCTTTCAACTCAATAATAATAATAAAAAAAAATAAAAGACTAATATTATTATGTACGAAAATTAATTTATAATTGAAAGAAAAAAAAAACCTAGTTCAATAAACGCAGTCGGATATTGGAATGAAATAATTCTTCGAGTATTTTTGGCGGGAATTTCGGGACTATATAACGCTGAACGACGAGGCCGAATCTTCATTTCCAACCTAATTGCGAACGAGAGAACAGTTACCGCTATTGTTCTTGATTTGTTTCAACTCCAATTCCGTAGTGTACACGTCTTCTTAGTAATCAAAGAGAGCGAAATATGAAGTGAATCAGTTGTACTCGATCGAGAGACGCGACTGCACAGTTTTACTGGAGAGGAAGGCGATTTCAGAGTGTCGAGGAATTGCTTGTTCTTTGCTTTCTACGTCACAGGAGAAGTCGCATTATCAAGGTCAGATCCTCAATTTCTCAATGTTGATTTCACTTCTGTTGATCGCTCGATCGATCGATTGATTGTGTGTTTTTTTGTTGATCAATCGGATTTACGCATTGGAGTATGGATTCAATCGAAGATTGATTGTGTTTTTTTATCTATTCTGTTAGGTGAGATATCGCGTTGAATTTCTTTAGTTTCGAATGTCGAGAGATTTCTTCGGTGTTTGATCACATGCTCTTCTCTCGCTTGAAATGTCGATTGATGTGCATTTTCTGTTAAGGTAACTTATCTTGCTGACAGTTTTTTGTAGATGAACTCGACGAAAATCATACTGAAATTTCTTCGGTTATGGTTGAGTTGCTCTTCTATGCAATGGAGTTTTGATTTTGTTTTGTTACGCGGTTGAATTCTTTCGCTCTCAGACTTGTTGTTTAGAAATTTAATGAGACAATCCTCTCGTCAATGTTGAGAGATTTCTACAGTGGATGATCACAATTCACATTTCTTTATTTCGAAGTTTCGATTTATATTGATTTTCAATTCCTGCAATGTTTCTTATCCTGCTGACCTTGTAGATGATGGACTTAATGGAAATCTTACTAAAATTTCTACTGATTTTCTTCGTAGAATTTTTTTAATGCATTGCTTTACTACATTGCTGATCTTCTTCTTCGCTTGAGAATGCTTGTTAATGTAATACATTATTTTGTGTAAATAGGTTGTTCGGCTCTTCATACTTGCTGGCCTCTGAGTTTGTCATTCGAAAGGTAAGTTTGACCAAAGCTTATAAGCTTACTGCTAGTAATTGTTGTTCAGCTGTTCATCATGTTATTAAGTCATATATCATGTTAATGAAACCATATTCTTATTAGAAACTATGATTCTACTTAGTTTATCACATTTATATATTCCTTTCGTAATTTTATATAAGATTAAAAACTGTCATTGAAACCGTGCTCTTATTAGAAATTATGTTTCTACTAAAGGTTGAAAGGTGCAGAATAGCTGTAGAAATCCAACGAATTTAATGTATTCTGTTCTGCTATTGCATATGATGTAGAAATTCAATTTTACTTTGTCTTTAGATATTGTACCTCTTCTTTTCTATGTGCAAGGCTTCATAGTTCTCATTAATATTTTCTCAAAAAGAAAAAAAGAAAAGTTAACATTAATATTATGGACGACTGCAAAGTTCTCTCTTACATTGTGCACCTCTTCTTATTGAGGCTCACAGTTTCCTTTTTCGTGTTTTAACATACATAGTTCACTTTCCATGTTCAATTGTATTAAGAAATATGTGATTATGGGGGTCTTGGCTGGGTTCTCTCTGTAGAACTCTCTAAGATTGCCGGGTTCTCCAGTCCGGAGGAGTGTGAGGACAAGACCGTGAGTTCTTGTTTGTGTGATTTGTTCTTTTTCGTATCTCCATTATTCTGATGTATATCTCAGTTCTGCAACTTAGGAAGGGCCGATGAGGCCTTAGGTTTGGAGGAGTGTAAGTTCCAAGTTTCCTAATCCTCAAAAAAAAAAAAAAAAAAAAAAATCCTGTTTTTCTTATTTTGCTTGCATGCATTCTTCTGCAGTGCCAGCTTTTCATGATGTTGTTGATGTATCTGTAGTTGTCTGGAGGTTGCAGTGGTACAAAATAAGAGGTGAATTGAATTGGGCTCTTTCACTCTATCTTACACGAAGTTCTCACGAAGGGAAAAAAAGGGAGAATGGATTACCTATTACCTAAAAAATGCTTTCCAATTGTTGAGAATATATAGTAGAAAGGTTGTAAATGTAATTACAAAAGATTTTGTTGCGAGTTTGGCCCCATGAAAAAGCTATTAGCCATTATTCACTTAGGCAATGGTCCTCTTATTTCTTTCCAACCAAACGTGCCTAACCACACAATTCCACAAACTATTAACCTTGTTTAACCTCCTTAATTTCGTTATTAACTCCTCAACAATTAACTTTCTAACCCTTCACCTCTTTTTGAACAGGCCTTCAAAGCGGTTGCTTACTTCCGCCAATGTCTGGTGACAACTTACATCTCTTGGAAAATTTTTATATCAAATTTGCTAAAGTATCTGAACTGAAGAATTTTTAACTACCTAAAATGAGTTCGTAATGCATGGTAAAAAAAAAAAAACCTTGATTAAATTTTTTTAAAAAATTCATAAAAATTATGGTTAAATATAGATGAATTATGTCGACATAATTTTGTATTCATGAATTTAAAAGATCGTAGGTTTGACCTTTCATCCTGAATCGTTGCTGAACTAAAAGAAGGTGATGGATTGTAGGAGAAACAATTAGTATATACCCAAATTGAATTTGATAGAAGTCTCCAAACATAAGAATTTTGAATGTTGTAATGTTATTATGCAGCGCGTGTGAATTGTGGGGACTACCGCGGAGCGGTCAGAGGTAAGCGAAATTGTTTGATAACTCTCTCTCTCTCTTTTCCTCAAATTTTGGTTTTTCATTATTACTGTGTTCTTTTTTATATGATTATTATTTATGTTTGGAGGTGAATGGAGACCATTTTTTTTTTTTGGATATAACAAAATTTCTAACCTTAATGATGATTAAAAAAATACAAATTATTACTACTAGATCATCCAAAATTCAAAGATAATAGGTGCCTTGATAATTAAACTAGGTTTAAATTAATATTTTTTGGATTATTGATTACTTGTTTTTAAAATTATATTAATTTTAGGAATAAGAAAACGAAAAAATAATTTGAAAATTTTTTCATTTAAACCTTTATACTTTTAATTGTTCTATTATAGTCCACTTTTTATACACATTAAAATTGATTTTTACTATTGTTTTGAGATCGACTTGCTTTTTTTAAAATCAAATTTGGTTTGGTAATAATAATAATAATAATTAAGAAAAGAAAATTTAAAAAATTGATTGAGAAAATGCTAACCAAGACTAATTGTTTTGTTTTAGAAAAGTTAACTTTAAACTAATGTTTATATGAAAAATTAAGCAATCAAATATAATCTATTTCTTTTTACCAATTTTGTTTCCAAACATTATTATTATTATTATTATTATTATTATTATTATTATTATTATTATTTTGTAAATAAGAAATCATACACTCGTCCACCAGGAAAGACGTAGACTCCATCAGTCAAGACTTTTAAACTATCTTCAAATCGGGATTCTATTGATTGACTTTGAAGTGTAAATTGACGTTAATGTCGATGACCAAACAGTAGGATTCCATCAAAACAGTCCACTTGCTGATATGAAGCCAACTTTTATCTACCAATTAAACTCATTGTGCTCCAACAAAAAGCAAACGACAATAAGAGTCAAGATAAACCTTGGGTAGGCAACGCTGAAAAACTGAACCCAGAAGCCCCCTTCCCAATAAAAGGAAGCCCAACGATCATTTTTCCTTTGGAAGAAACAAAAACATAAAAAAACAAATTTAAAACACAAAAGCAAAAGGAAACCAAGTGGAGACATATATGCCTGAAACTCTAATTTTTGCCTGAAACGCCTCTTTACCCGACCCTTCAAGATTCACTATACACGAGCCAAGACCGACAATTTCGCGGCGACTGCGCAATTATAAAAGTTCCTCTAAATTAAATTCACACACGCACATATATATGATTTTTTTTTTAATGGATAAATATTTTTTTAATACACAAATTTTTGTACCCTCTCGTTCCTAAAACACCTTCTTTAATTTTCTCTCTCCTCTAATCTAACTCCAAAATCCAATCACTCTTGGCTAAGGGTCCGATATTGTAACTCTATTATCTCAATATCGTATTATAGTCGTATTCTATGTACTTATATTCTCTTGTACTAGTTCTCTTGTCTTTGTTAAAATTATTGGTGTATTAAGAGTTTCTTCTTTCACTCTCCTTTCACCACACCCTTGAACTCCTCAGGAGCTCTACCTCCATAGCTCAACTTTGAACCCTCTCAAACTTTTCACGTCCAGATCTCTTTAGAAAGCCAAATGGAACTACAAAACGCACACCATAATGTCCACTCAAAATATGGGTGAATATCGATAGATGGTTTCAGTCTTTCAGAGGTAAGATAGTTTTAGAAACGTTCGGAAAAAGGTCAAGTTAGAAGGGAAATAAAGGTGTATAAAGAGTAGAGAGGCTACTTGTAAAGTATGCCAAGGGCGAAAAAGTTTTTTGAAATCATTAAATCTGTTCTCAAAATTTAATTTTTTACGTCATATAAACCTATTTCAGAAAACATTTATGAGTAAAACTTGTAGTAGAGTCCTACATTTTAATTATGTGGCACATTAGGTGCCACACAAATTTATCTATCTTTTAATATTGTTAGTTATGTGATAGTCAACATTTTTTAGGTTGAAAACAATCCAAGAATACAGATGAAGATTTCGTAAGATAGTGTTTTTTGTTCATTTGTTTTCACATTTTAAGTGCATATTCACACAAACATGCACTCACATCATTATTTAAAACTTAGAAACTAAATTTGTTGAAAGTGACAATCTAATTCAAGAAAATATAGTTAAAAATGTCCAAAAGTGTAACAAAATAATTTTAAAGTTGAGTTAAGTTATTGAATTGTTTTTTTTATTTCTTTTATTTCGAACTTATTTTTGATATGCGTTTTTAATATTTATAAAAATCATCAATAATAATTTTGATTAATGATTTATATTCAAAAGATTTTAGTAACTTTTTATAATAATTTGAAGAGTAAAAAGTTAAATAATAATAATAAATAAAATAAATAAGCTCACATAATTGCCTTATAAGTAAAAAATAATGATTTACAATACTATTAATAAACTTTGAGTTAACTAGAGTTAATTAAAATTAATTTAGGTTAACTCAAGAATCAATCTAATTCAAATAAATTTCATTTATTTAAATTTAATTCAAATAAATTGATAACCTGTACAATCTTTCGAATTGAGATAAGTTAGTTATTTAAATTGTTGGATTATTTGAAACACACCTACAAGGTTGAATACTTTGTTTAAACATAGCAAAAAACTTTACTTTAGTGTATGGGCTTTGCTTGATCCCACCAGAAACAGCAAAGGCATAAAGCTGCAACAGTACTTATTTGCCGTTTAATTTAGAAGGCTTTTCTCCTGATGCTGGAAAGTTTGGGCATTTAAGAATACAAAGAATTCGGACGGTTCTCCACTCTCCCACTTTATATATAAGAATACAAAGAATTCGGACGGTTCTCCACTCTCCCACTTTATATATCTATTTCTACAAATAGGCAAAAAAAATATCACGCGTTCAACAAAACATTGTGCTTTAACTTTTCAACGAGTTTGTTTCACTTTATTAAAAATAGAACTAAAATGAGCTTCTGTAACTTGTTTTCAAATAATTACATAAAGCCTCAATTTATAATTATTCAAAATTATAATTTATTTTTAATCATTTATATCTAATTATTTAAAACAATCCTTTATATTTAACCACTCATTTCTTTTCATTTATGTCGAATCATTTATTTCAAACTACTCATTTCTGGCACCTTAAAATAATTAATTGTCTTTAACCACATCTAAACAAACGATTGTCTATAATTCTCTATAAAATTATCATCCAAACAAGTTATTAACTAGAAATTCTTTACAAATAAGTACTTTAAAATGAGTTATTACTAGAATTCGATTTTCTAATCACTCAATATAACTCATACTCAAAATAATTATTCTATAATTTCGTATCCAAACACATTCTAATTGTTTTTTATTTATACTTTTTTAATGACTAAAATTTTCAATATAATCTTAAAATACTAGAAAAGAATATAAGTGGTGAGGTGGTTGAATTGAAATGTGGTATGCACTTGTCAAAAGAGCACTGCTGAATGTATTCCAATGACTAAATGATCACAAGTTCTAGTCCTCGGTTCAATTATATGAAGTCATTTAAAAATAAAAATTGAATTTGAAGGTCATAATGGGCTTATCATAGCATAAATATGGGGGGGGGTGGTTTTGGAAAAAAGATAATGGGATAAATTCACAACTGTTTTTTGTGAGTATTTGAACTTTCAATTGTGTTAAATAAAGACTATTTTGAATCTAAAATTTCTTAGTGAACTTCTTTCTAATAACCAGTAAGCACATTTGAAAAAAAAAAAAAAAATTGCCTAGATTATAGAATATATTTTGAAGTCAGACAAAAATTAAAAAGGCGAATTCTTTTAAAGTATTTTGATCAACTAAATTTACTTTTATTAATTCTAAAATAATATACTTTTATTACTTTTTTTTTAATCAGGTTTAATTCATTTGAAAATACATTTTTTTAAATAAACGATTATATATGTATAGTAATTAACGAAATACTTAAATTGTGTTGCTTATAACTAAGATATGCTTTAGGCTTCTTTTAAAATATTTATATTTTTTAGAAAATGAGCATATATATACACACACATTGTAGGAGGTGTTTGATTGAATCATGGAGCAATAATTTTTAATGATTTGAAATGAAAAGTTGTTTTGAATGATTATAAAAAAGAAATTATTGTAATAGCTTAAATAATTTTCTAAATTTTGTGTTGGACATTAGTTGGAGGGAGAAAATGCCCCCCGATGTTCTAGATTTTGTGTTGTTAGAGCTCCCTGGCTCTAGTGTTGGTTGTTAATGTTAATGAATTTACCTTTCAAAAAAAGAAATTATTGTAATAGCTTAAATAATTTTTTTTTATAAAATTATAAAAGTACATTTTAAATAATTTCATAAAAACCTCAAACAAACACCTTCTCCAATTTGGATAGAGCTTTACTAATAACATTAAGGCTTCTTCGATTAAAATGTAGCAGAATTGAAATGTCGGAATCTTGGGACGCGCGCAAATGCCCCAGATTTTTTGTCATAAAAAATGTAGCAGGTTTGAATTTTCTAACCAAAAATATTGTGAACTAAACAAAGTAACATAGTTTTTCCCTTCTTTAAGTTTTTAGTAGAGTTGGATACCCTGTCAACGTATACTTCTAACTTTAAGTTGAAATCACGACCTCAGTTTGATATATCTTTGTAACTTCATACAATTTCATTTCAATAAGTTCGTTTGAACCTCATATTTTCAACAATCTGTTTTATCCTTAATATTTTCAGGTATTTATTTTCCTAATTCTGAAAAATGTATTTATTTTCTTATTCTTAAATTTTTAAATAATTAAAAAATAGAAAAAAAATGCGTTGAGAAGTAAATGATTTGTACCTCGAGAGTGGAGGAAGGCGGATGCTCAAATTCTTCCATGAACTCATTGACCATCTCGACGTATGCATCCAGATGAACTCGCTTCCACTCCTTGAAATTTGCTCACAAGATCAAATTGCGTTACATAAATTGCGTTTATATAGTTCCATGTTCCGATCACAGAAATTAAAAATGAAAAAAAGCAATGGACTTGAGATTCAATTCATTTCTTATATTATTGTAACTTGAATGTTGACATATGCCCTCAGTGCACATAGAGTATGTTGTGACTAACGAGAGGTCAAAACAAGTCTTCAATTTTAGTTCAAGCTAAATTTGAACTTGAGTTTTAATGAAAGAGGATAAAATTTAAATAGTGATGAAAACTTTTATAACTTGAACAAAATTCTAAAATGGATAAATTATAAATTTGGTCCAATCATGTTTGGCAAATTTATAGTTTAATCTCTATAATTTAAAAATCTAGGGTTTAGCTTTAGCTTTATAAAGTTAGAGTTTAATCTCTTGATAAAATCTAAAAAAAGATTTATGTTGATCATAATTGTTGGTGAATAAAGTAGGTAGAAGTTAATTTATTTATGTGTTTAATAGAGAGAGAAAAATAATTTATTGGACAAAAAAAAAGCATCATTCATACATCAAAAGTTACATTTACGTATTTAATTCACCTATGATTTACCAATAACATAAACTGTTTTTTAGGCTTTATTAAATCATAGGGATTAAATTCTATATTTCTCCAAACCAGTGAGACTAAAGTCAATATTTTTAAACCGTAGAGACTAAATTCTAACTTTGTTCAAATTATAAAGTCATATTTATAATTTACCCATCTAAAATTTATAGAACAAAAGCTGATAAAGAGTATTTTCATAAAGAAAAGTTAACAAGAACTTATCGTAGTAACCAATTTCAAGCTTTGATAAAAGTATAAATATAATAGTTGGTTATTTAAAAGTACATGGATCAAAATACGGCAACAAAGGACTTTGTTCTTACCTCGAAATCCCAATCTCCATACAAGTCTGGATCTCTTTCATTGCACCAAATGTAGGCAAAAACTAGAGACTTCTCAAAACTATCCTGCAAAACAGACATCGATAAACTAAGAAGAAGAAGAAAAAAAAAAAGCACAACCATCAAGAGAAAAATATATTTGTTTAAAGTTTAAACTATCTTCAATAGCATAAATAGGTGATACTTAAATCGTGGAGTGATTAAAAATGAGGACTTATTTTGAAAGATTATAAAGATGAAAATATTGTAATAGCTCGTTTCAATCAGATTTTTATAGAGTGATTATACAAACTCATTTTTGATAGCTCCTTAGAGCTTTCAAACAAACAACTCTCCTAATGAGAAATATCGAATGCTCATTTGGTGCTCTTTTTTTTTAAAGTTAAACAACAATTGTGAGTGTAGAGTTTGAACTCATAACGTCTTGATCATGAATACACAACATTTTTATCAGTTGAGTTATTGATGTTTTTTCCAATTTATTGACTAGATAGTACTTGGTAATAAAATACAGTCGACGACCAAGTACTTCACCAATAAAGAGACCTCAACCGTGCTCCTCTTGTATTCAACATCCTCAAATGCGTCAAAAATATCCAATTCTGCCTCTGTGATGCCTGAAAGAATCTGCAGTGTAAGGGATAGTTTTGTAAGAGTACAGAATAGTTCAATACTAAAACATAAACGGCGCGGAAAAAACGAATACGGTTAATTACGACGGTGGCTCAATTCAACGCAGGATGGTGTTACAAACCTTTCCAGATACTTTTTTGCTATCAACAGGTATGATCCCAGGATAAACTCGTCCTTTAATGCTTAATCTTTGACTACAAATTTACATAGTTCAATCATGAATTCGAAAATATATGTGAGCAATATAAGATTTTTTCTTATGTAATTCTTCCTTATCATAATGCTTATCGTATAATCCAAGAATCAAAAATAAGAAAACGAGTAAATAGATCCTATACAATAACAGTTCGTATTAATTATTGGAAACATCATTAGTAAACTTCTACAGAAAGAAGTAACCAAGCAAACAAACAAACAAACAAGATAAATTTAAGTAAATCATAAGATCGATGCAGCGAACCAAATTCTCCTTCATGAAACCAACAAGAATTTACCTATCATCGATGCACAAGTTGTACGACGAATTCATCAAAATAGTAGAAAATAACAGCAACGATAAGCAGATCAAAGAGCTAAGAGTAGAAGAATATGTCCTGTATAATCCTTTTTTATCATAATGCTAATATAAACGAAGAAACAAAACCTAGAAAATCACAAAGCTCTAGAAGAATTAAACAGAGATACAGACATATACACAGCATCAATCCTAGTAAATCATAAGATTCACAGAGAAAATCAAATTCTCCATTCGGAAACCAGCAAAAATTAGCTAATCGCCAATGCTAATTCTGCTTCAAATTAAGCAAAAAAGCATAAAATAACAGCGACGGGTAGCAAATTAAAGAGCTAGGAGTAGAAGAATATTTTTAATCATAATGCAAATACACCTAGCATCAAGCAAGAAACAAAACCTAGAAAATCACCAGAAGTATAACGGTTTCTTAACAATACATTATAGAAAATCAAGATCCACATACTTCTGTATGTAATCGAACAGAGAAACAGCATAAATCCGAGTAAATCACAAGATTGATAGAGCGAATAGAAATCTCCTTCAGAAAAAACGAGAGCGAATTAGCACATCATCGACACGAATTTTACTTCGATTTCATCAAAAAGAGAAGAAAAAAAAACAGCGATGAATTAAAAATCAATGAGGTAGTAAGAGTAGAAGATGAGAAAGAACGAACTAGCCATTGAGGACGGCAGCTGAGGAGTGAGGAATACGCTTCAAGAGGATATGAACAACTTCATCAGCCAAGAGAGTGCCATAGACGAAGACTCTGTGAAGATTCTGCTGCGGATGAGCAGCCAGAGATGCAGATTCCATTGTTTCGCTCAAAATCGCTTCTCTGAGATCAGTCTCCAACCAGAAAACAAATTTATTTGTTAACTACAGTGACCAATGAATCAAAGCCTATTATTCAAACTGATAAACGATAAATTTATATATACACATACAAATTTGATTCATATGAGGTATGTTTGGCAGATTAATAAAAAGTTGTACTCAAAAAAAAAAAAAAAGGAAAAAAAAAACTATATTATAGATACAGTTACAAGCTTATTTGAAAAATAACTAAAAGGGAAGTAAATGAATAAAAATAGAACAAAAAATCAATTGATTTTTTTTTTTCCGTGAACCGTTTTCAAACCATAAATACTGATTTAATTATATATATGTATATTTAACTAAACATTAACATTTTATTTTTAATAATGAATCATAAATTTGCTCACTACATACATAAGTGATGAGTGTCACTGTCGCACTTTTTGACTACTGTAGTGTCCTGATTTCTCACTCATCATGGTCAGTCTTAGGGAGGAACTCAATCCCTAAAATATCAAGAGGAACTCAAGCCCTAAAACTATCTTGGTCATGTTTCTGGTTAGCCCACACATTCACTTAACCACGAAAATTTGTTATGAGGTGGGATATCGCCACTTATATATGTCTCAACCTCCCTTCTATGGACCAGAACGCAATGTCAACACACCTATGTCGTCCAACACTATGCCTTAATTTTCATTCTCGAAGGAAACCGCCCGAGACATCTGTCTTGCAAGTGCTCGCCCACACCACGACACACGCATGTGCCATGGGTAGCTCACTTAGGCCACAAGCTCAGAGGTGGTGGCCAGTCAACAACATGCCTTCCCTAAAGTGACCATTTACAATCTTCTACTTATGCATGTCTTTCATATGCCAACGTGGAGCATCTGTCGAGTATTAGATTGATACCAAATTTGACAAGTTTAAATCTTAGATTTATACGAACTTAATTCCAGAACTGCTCATCAAAATTTCATCTCGAACCTTGACATTTTCAAGATGACCCGAGGTCTATCATGCTCCCATTATGCCTTGACATAGACTCTGTCCACACCATCGTAACTTTTCTTCTTGATGCATCTAGATGACATCTTCTATAACTTTGACATATGATGGTGTACCATTCTCTTTCCTCTCATCATGACTTGTTGTAGATTGTCCGATCATCTTCTATGACTTTGACAATGAGCATACCTACAATCTTTCCACTGCTCAGTCCCAAGAAACAATAAAAAAAATGATGGTTTAATTCACTTGCCGTTTTTAAAAATTTAAAAACCTTGAATGAAAAACATATAATGAAGACTTCAAGCCTTCGCCACAAACTCCTTGACCTTTTTTTTCTTCAAGGAATCAATTATAATTGCTCTTGATATAAATCTAAAACATGCCATTATTGAAAACACAACACATACTGTAATAAGTAACAGTAGTCATTCTTCTTCAAGCCACATTTTTGCAGCACTTATAGTTCACTCAAATAAACTTAAAGATAATAAGAACACGATTATAATGTCCAAAGTTCAAAGTTTCGAAACGTAAAGAACTACTGCTTTCGTAAACAACCGAAAACCGTAACAGCTTGCAAAGTTAAGCCCTGGACGTAAGGTCAAAGACTAGCGGATCTAAGCGTGGTAGTAACTGAACTGTTGTTAACCATCACTAGAAAGTCTCTGGTTTGCTTGGTTTGCGAGATTCCGGAGTCAGGAGTCTGTGGCTATGGCTTCCGGAAGCAATTGCCGTTCCAAGGGCAATATGTGTGACTTGAGTACAACGTGGGGCTCTGCTCCGAGCAGCTTGTTATTGATCAAGATTCCATTCTCGAGGAGATCGAGGACCTTTCTCACCTCGTTCGCGAGCTCGATCACCATTTCCTCCTCATGACCTATGGCCACATACAAGAAATATTCATATATACATACACAAAATGGTAAAAACAGAACCCAAAGAAATGTTGCTAGAAAGAAACCAGCAATCTGAGTTGACACTAATTCCATTAGGGAAATGGTAGGCTTACCTATGTCAAACAATGCCTTCTCTAACATGAAAATGTAGTCTCTGTTGTTTCCACAAGGCCCAACAGCAGTTGCAATTTGTCTGTTAAAAATGTGAACCAATGATAATAAGGAAATAAGAGACCAATACAAAAAAAATAAAAAAAATAAAAAAAATAAAAATCTTGCACAATAACACTATATTTGGTCTTTGTTTTTAGAAAATCAGGCTTACAAACACTTGACCCTATGGACTTCTATGTTTTGTTATATAAATATTTTCAAAATTTAAGCTTGTTCAAGCAGTTTTTTTTTTTTTTTTTTTTTTTAACTTTTGAAATTTAGCAAAGAGTTCGAGTATTTTCTTAAAAAAAAAACACATTGCAAAGAAATTGTGCAAAACAAACATAACTTTTAAAACTAAAAACTAAGATCCTGTTAGGTAATCGTTTGGATTTTTGTTTTTTATTTTTGAAATTTAAGTTTGTTTTCATGCAAGTTCTTTATAAAAGGTGACATCTTAAGAAGTAGTTTCCGAAGCTACTTCAGTTAGATTTTTTACGAACATATATAGGTATCAAAATAAGAAAAACTATAGATGGGAGTAGATGTTGCAGGCTTCAAATTCAAAAACGAAAAAAAAACGAGTAAAAATGGGGTCTACATGGTTATCAAAGGAGACCGAAATGTTAACATTTTACCTAGCCATGTCCTCTAATGGAGCTGGACCGAGGTAGTATTTGTTCACTTCTTTGTCGGGAGTGGATGTGAAACTGCATATAAACAATAGAAGTTGGTTGGTAAGTTTAAACAAAGTGCAAATAGAAGTTAAACTTCATTTCTCTTTGTTATTCTTTTACTCAAAATTACACTCAGATATTAAAAAAAATCATAAAAAGCAAAGGCTAGCACTTACACAATTACTCCTGTAAGCGCAGGCTCAAGAGAGTTCTCTTCCTGAATAAAGAAACGTAGCACAAAGAATCATCAGCTTCTCAGATATCTAGAAATTCAAACTGACAAAATCCTAAACATTAAGGGCGTGTCTGAGAAAGTGGAATGAGAATGATTATGAGAGGAATGAGAATTAGGAGGAGAATAAGAAAATTAATGATATAGAAAAAATGATTATTTGTGTTTGAGCTGATGGGTATGATTATGGGGAAAATGATTAATTGTGTTTTGAATAAAGAGAATAATAATGAGGAAAATAAAATAATGAATAAGATCAGAGTGAAAATTAGTTATGGGAAGTACAAAAAGTTGTTATGAGAAGAATATAAATCAGTCAGGAGAAGAATAAAAATGTGATTATGGGAAAACGTGATTATGTGAGGAATAATTTTTGGTGGCCCAAATACCGAGAATCATACCCCTTCCCATTCTCCATTTTTATTAATGGTGACGCAAACACACCCTAACCGAGTACAACAACAAAAACCCATTCATTAACTCACCTTGTAGAAGTTAACTAGAGTCTTTTGATCATATTCACATTCTCTATGCTCCAAATACTGCAGTTGTTGAAAAGAAAAAGAACAAATTATCATAACTTCCAAAAGATTTGGAGTATAGTACCAAAAGTAGAAGTTGTCACAAAACTCCAATTTACGACAGGAAAGCCAAGGAAAAGAATGAAAATGAAGAAATTTCTCCAGCTGGCAGTTGGTGTTATTAAATTAATCAAACGACAAAATATGAAGAGATGATGGATAAGAATTCTGCACCACACATATTACTTGAATATTTAGACTTCTTAGTTTCTCTGAAATTTTTTTTACCATAGTTCTGATTTTTAGCTCATATTTAAAAAAACACACACACACACACACACACAAGTTATCAAAAGTTACATTTGTGGGAAAAATATTTTTTAGTTCCTAGGCTTATGTTGTAGTTTTTATTTGGTCTTATGTTTCAAAATCAAATACTTTTACTCCTCACTTTTTTTTTTACCAAAACTGTACATTATTGAATCATAAACACGTTTGATTTTGAAATATATGGACCAAATAGAAATAACACTCAAAACATAGGGACTAAAAACGTACTTTTCCCTTCAATTTTTTAATAAATAATCTTATGGTAGTAGTGTTCATAAGCTTAATTTTCAAAAACCAAAAGGCTACCGAACACCGTTTTAAATTTCAGCCAAATTAATTTTAAAAGACATTTAATTACCTCCATTGCTGCTCTTTCCCTTTCAGGACTCCCTCGCACACAGAAAGCAGCTCCCCACTAAGTTACAAAAAAAAAAAAAAAAAAAACTAGTTCAGAATAAAAACGACTGGCATGAAGAGAAAATGAAATAAAGCAATGAAAACAAACAATCTAAATATAATGTCACTGAGAATATATCAAAAATTTATCTAGATCAGTTAATCTTACACAAATAGCTCCTTCTTCCTGTTCCAACGTGAGAGTTCTAGCAGGATTTTCTGGTGTACCTCTGTGATCAATACAAGCTGGTCGTCCAAATATGAGAAGAAAAATGTTATGGGCATTGGGCAAACAAATTAACTATCCATGATAAATTACTAAACTTAATAGATATATATATATATTGAAAAGGCCATCTACAAAAACTTCTAGCTGGAAATGATAAACTTACCGAGGTCGAATACGCGCTTATAATCCTTGATATAGCCTACAATTTTCTCATCAAACTCAAATCCTGGGTTCCACACAAGTGAGCCATACCCAAATACCCAAAACACCATGATTATAATAAAGCTCCTGGGAAAAAAAAATTTATCATTAACATTAACTGAACAAGTTCTAAATATCCACAACAGACAAAGGTTTTTTATAACTGGTAATTGGAGCTTTGCCCCATAACATCCGTCTTTATCCCAAGGTCTGGATCAGGAACACAACAAAAGATTTTATGATTAAGTACACTAGTTATAGTGAAGCATAACTTGGAGATTCAAGGCTCTACTAATGCAGGACATAGACCAATACAAATACTTAATGAGTGAAAAAAAAAAAGATAAAAAAAAGAAAAATAAATGATGGTACTTTTTCCCCTTTTCTCCACCATACAACTTCCAAGCAGCATTTGTTTCAAACAGAACCAATTCAGGACTCTGTATTGGCCATTGCATTAGTGAGCCAATCATTTAAAAATATTGCCAGATTCTTGTCTTACAACGAGCCTAAGAAATCTAAAGGCATGGGTTCATGTAGTTCATAATCAGAAATCAAAATGCAGATTCAAAGAACAAGAAGAAACGAACAATCACTTAAAAAAAATAAAATCACGAACAGAAAATTCTATCGGATAATTAATATATATAAAAAAAAAAACAGCCCCCATTGCATCACAAATTAATCAAGAAACGCCAAAATTGAAACAAATAAACGCCTAAAATCTCCGATCAAACGACAAACAACATTAAAAAAAAAACGCGGTACATGTAAACACAGAGATATTTGATTCTTACGCGAAGATCCGAAGACTTTTCCCGGAAAATGAGAGAGAGAGAGAGAGAGAGAGAGAGAGAGAGAGAGAGAGAGAACAAAAGCGAGATTTCTTTTTCCCTCTTTTCTCTGATCCAAAATGAACAATGCGAAGAACAGGGAGAGAGAGATAAAGAAAATTGAAGGAAAATCACTGAACAAGAGAAATGGGGGAGGAATTCAAGCTAAAAATGAATTTAGGGTTTTAGCTTCGTAATCGAAATTTGAGAGCTGTTGAGTTTTTGTTCTTTCTTTCTTCCTTCCTCCCCTCTTGTTTTCTCTCTCTTCTCTCCCTTCCTTCCAGAGTATATTTTTCGAGGGAAAGAAAATTGAAGAGCATTGTGACTATTTATAGTACGAAGCTGAAGGCAAAAATTAAATGACCTCGCTCACGGAGTTTGAGACCACGTGCTCCACGTCAGCAGCCAGAAGACAGTTGCGGCAACAGCACGAACGACGACGTATAGAATATATTATCCTCGTTAATATTGCTGGAAAAGATTAGTAATAGTTACTAATAGATATATGAATTTGAGGAATCATTAACAGTGGTTGGTTACATTTTTTTGAAAATGAATGGTTGGTTCAACAAATTTAATTGTATCAATCATTAATTTATTTTTATATTTATTTTTTTCATTTATCTCTTCTTTTTCATTTTCTTTCTTTTTCGTCCGGAATCGTCAAACATGCCCATAAAAATATACTATTTTTTTTAATAATTATAAAAATATTAATTAAAAACAATTATTTGAAAGACATGAATAAAAGTTGAATATTTTTTAATCATTATAAAAAAGTAATTTATAAATTTGGTCCTTGTAATTTGAAAATGTTAAAATGTAGTCTCTATGATTTAAAATTTTAAACTTTCGTCTGTATAGTCCCGAGAAATATAAAATTTAGTCTCTAAAGTTTTGAGAAATATATAATTTAGTCTCTATAATTGGAAAAAAAAATATGTATTATTCGTAAATTATAGGTAAATTAAGTACGTAGATCTACTATGTGTTTTTTATAAGATTGGTACGATTTAAACTATATGGTAGACAAGTTATAAGAACTTGATAAATAGTACTTTAGAATTCAAATGATTCCTAATTGCATACCAATTAAGTAGATATATAAATTAAATAAGGTGGATATAAAAGTTCATTGTGTTTTGACCCAATAGTTGGAAATTAACTTTAATTTTAAGGCACATGTCTTAATTAATTAAGATAACAAATATTTGATTTATTTTTAATCTAAATTCACTATTATTTACCCAAAAACAAAAGATAACCTTATAAACATGGATATAAACTAATTGTGTTATTTTATTTGGTTACAAGTCTTACCAATAGAGATATTACTAATTAAGTTTTATATAACCATAC